>VMKM01003193.1:19309-43838 GCA_008360985.2 Macquaria ambigua
CTCCCTCTCTCTCTCTCTCTCTCTCTCTCTCTCTCTCTCCATCTTCTTTCTCTGTTAAATGGAAACATGTTGGTCAAACAGCCACAGCTGTGGAAGAACCGCTGTTTCGGAAAAGAAAACTCTGTAGGTACAGTGTATGTACTGTATGTGTGTGAGTGTGTGCCAGGAGACAGAACATGGAATCCTTTTAACGGCCTGAATTGGTGCTGTGTCACATCATGTTTCCCATGTTAACCATGGTGTGTGTGTGTGTGTGTGTGTGTGTGTGTGTGTGTGTGTGTGTGTGTGTCTGTCTTCAGAGCAGCTGCAGTACAGTAAGTGCATTTTTTTTTGTGCAAAATACTGAGCAGCACTGGGACAGAGTAAATAAAGAAATAAAAAAAAAAAAACCTGAGTCACCAGAAGGTCCACTTAGTAGCTTTTCTTGAGCTATTGATCGGATCACATGATCTTCCTCAACAGATGGAGTTTGCCAAGTTGTCATGACACTGTAGATGTTCAAATTTCCCTTTTTTTTTTTTTGATCACTTTAAGCGATTGAAAGTTGACACGGTCCATTTAGAAGTTCTGTAGAAGCTCGATCTGCTGATGAAGACTAAATGATACGACTGAAAGCTCCAGGACAGCTACTTAATTGCCGCGTGGTGTTTGGCAACTACTGTTTCCGTGTTCAAATCTCAAGATAAATGAAAGATTATAACAGAATTTCAGCCGGACGTTGTAATTTTAACTGCTGTAAATTCTCAAATAAAAACTGGTGCAGTTTGTTTGAAACGATTAGGCCCAAATAAAAACCCAGGGAAAAGCGATTAAAAAGCCCAAAATCACCCGCACCTCCGCCCTGATGGCTGGTACGCTGAATTCAACATGATGCACATTCATTTCCTAAAACATAGTCTTGCCATCACAGAACAGAAAAACTGTTCTCATGCATTCTGACCGACTCTACTTCGCCACGCTTTCACGCTGCTGTTAATGAAAACCGACACTTCCTTTAGAGGTTTCACAATAAAAGTTTTCCAGGGAAGGGTAGGGAGTATCCCCGATGAGCTGCTGGAAGCATTTTAATTTGAAACAGATGGAGGAAGTGTTGACTCTGCACTGAAGAGCAATCAGAAGGGACAGCCAATTAGCACATGGGAGTAAATTAAGAGACCAAAGTCACTGTTTGAGAGTCATTTTATTTGCAACCAAACATTACTGATTCTGGATGTGTAATTTGTGCATATTTTTTTCTATCAGGTGATTTAACAAAACAAACATTTTTCAAAATATAGTCACCATGAGAATCAAAGAAACCCCAATTTACTGGTTATTTGATGTGACAGTGAAGGCACTTTTCCAGGACTATTATGGTAGAAGCCTTTCTACGGTTGTTTGACTTGGAGGTTTTGTCTGTTGCTGGTAAATTTGATGTACTCAGTCAGTCTGGAAGGTAAAAAAACCAACCATGAAAAACCCAAACAAAGACCCTCATCCTGTGTTTACTCTCAGTCTTCAAACCCTGCAGGCTTTTCTGTGAGTTCACCCGAGAGTTACAAAAACTTATTTGAAAAAACATATTTCCTCCTTTATCTGATTTTTACTTTGTTTTTCTGGACAAATTGCATTGACCAATTAAACTGCATCTCCACCCTCCATTACAGCCTTTTTTTTTTTTTTAAACATATTTGGTGGTTAAGTTTAGATGTTGCAGTGGTTTGTGTCAGTCAGCATTTTCTTCTTCTCAGTTTCTGCTTTCTTGAGAAACCACATGACTTTTCACTCCTAAAAACACATTCAAATCCCTCCCACAGATCACCTATGGAAGCCTGCAGGGGACAGTATTTGCATTTGTGCGTGAAGAAAAGCCAACAAGTGAAACATGAAGCTGTGGGAATGCAGAACATGCCGCTGTGTACAACTACTTGTTTAAAAGTTTCCCTTCATTTGATCAACTTGGCTGGATAATTTCCAGCTTTGCACATTATGATTATTATTATTGCTTGAACGTATTGAAAAAACTGTGCAGTTAAAGTCCTTATCTGTAAAGTTTTTACTTCTTATTGCTGCTGTGTTTCTGCCCTGAGACCATCTGGGAATTTTAGGGCGCAAGCATCATTTAGAGATCCATTTCCTACTCTGAAAAATCTATTTGTTGGTAAAATTAAAAATAGAAAAAGTGTCCTGGTGAACGTGAAGCAATAGATCATAAAGTTAGATTCCTTCCCCGTCACAGAGCAGCGTTAAGTTTGGAGTATTTCCGTTGTGTAACTGAGGCTTTTATAACAGCAATTCAGCAGCAGCAGCACTGTAACCTTGGCACACCAAGGACTTCCTCCTCCCACACACACACACACACACACACACCCTCATCCTGTCTCAGCAAAGCTGCCTGTGCTGCCACCTCCCACACACATACTCTATTCAGGGCACTTACACACACACACACACAGACACACATATTTTTTCTGACTGAAATATCTAGTAGCATAATTGACTTCCTACCTGCTGTAAATCACTGTCTACTAGCTGTCTGCTAGTGTGTGTGTGTGTGTGCATCACAGTTCAGATGAAGTTCATTTGATTCATCTCTCTCACACTCTCTTAGACTTAATTTCTGGAGAGCCTCTTCTTCCTGTCATTTGTTCCTCCTTCTTCTTCACACACGCAGTCTCTTTCAGATCCAGATCCACAGCGGTGCCTCAGCTTAACGGATGATTGACAGCACTAAATTAAAACAAAACACGGTTGCTTCAACATGAACAGTAGGCAATTTAAGTCTTTGGATGCTTTTTTACACAGAGCATAGACTCCTGAGACATGAAATAATGAGTTTTAGCTGATGATATTTATATTTCAGAAATGGATCTATTTCTATTTCTGCTTCTCTGGCCAATCATAATTCTCTGCTTGGATCTTCAAGTGAAACTCAACCCTCTAACATTATACTGTAATGCTAGAAGCAGCCGCTCTCGATGTGTCTTATGGGCCCGTTTAATTCTTAGAGCCTGGTCAGACCAAGTGCAGAGCCTGAAGCTTGGTGACAAAGTGACTTCTTGTGGGGCTAATTGGCAAGCTAACATGTAAGCACTATAGCCAGCCAAAGTAGCTCGCCAAGCTAACTGATGTATCTGTGGCAGGGCTGACTGCAGACCATGCTGCATCTCTGCTGTGGAGCAGTTTGTAGTCCGACAGATACTGGATGGTGCACAGTTGTATAAATGATAGTGTTTATATATAATAGCTTTCTCTATTTTTGGACTCTCTGAGTCTCCGTTTCCTCAAAGGTTAGAACTGTCAAAACAGGGGTGCCCCGGTAGCTCACCTGGTACCATTAAGGCTGAGTCCTTACTGCAGCGGCCCGGGTTCGATTCCAGTCTTAGAAGTTGGACACTAACCATGGCGATATCATTGAAATTTCACTCTGATAAATGCTGGTGTGATCGGGCCCTTACTATACTTTTGCTTTTGCATGGTGAAAACATTGCATCTTCAAATTAAGTATCATATTAAATGATAACCAGTGTGCAAAACACATGCACATGTCACAGTGCTCAGCTCAGAAAACTGTAATTGTGAATTTTTATTTTATTACCTTAGAAAAAAATGCAAGATTTCAAGCCCAAATGGCTCTTCTACAGAGGTGTCAAAAGAGGGAAGGGAGCATTCAACAGAACAACAAAATTAAAGATAGCCAATCTTGTTTTAGCAGGATAACGATGCAGCTTGGATTTTGAGATTTGGAGTTTTTATGAGCCTACGGACTTAAACATAGGAATCATGAGTCATCCTTTAATTTATACAGAACCGTAATGCATTCACCTGAGAAAAAAGTCTGCTCTGTTTTTCTGAATTAACGAGATACCTCAAAATCCTGTGAGAAGCTCTCACCTGCATGATTTCAAGTAGCCTGCAGGGTCAATACAGGTATGGTATAAGTTACATGTTACATGCAAAGTCGACAAGCTAATAATGATACCATCTATATTACTTAAAGACACAAGTATCTCCCAGTGTCTCCAGCCCAAACCAATATAAAACTGGATTGAACTAAACAGGCGGGACGTGTTTGCGTCCATGAAATCAAGCTCTCAAGTAAATGAGAGCTTCTCTTGGGATTTTGAGGTATCTCATTAATTCAGATAAACAGGGCAGATTTAATTTTCTCAAGTGAATGCATCACGCTTCTGTAAATTAATTTAAAAGCAAGAAAATTACCACAAGTGGAGGTACAAAGTGATGATTGCTGTTGCCTTCAGTTTGGTTTTGTCCTACCTTTCTTCTTATGTTAATACACGTGTTGATTTTAGGGGGATTTTAGTCCTAAATTGGGAACGTCCCTCTTACAGGTAATTGGGAAAAAGTTGGTCCTTCAGGGAGAATAAAGCTTCTTCAACGAGCGAGAGAGCTGCCTTCCTGTAGTGCAGCTTCAACACTCTCACAGGGAATCAACCATTGTTAAAGAGGAAGAGAGAGGCTGATTTTTTTTTTTTTTTTTTTTTGCGCCCACGAGAGCAGAAAATAGACCAGAATCCACTGCAGCTCCAGTAAAAGACAGGACGGGTTAAGAGAAAGTCTCACTCTGTTTCAACTGGAAAAGCTCTCTGTCCACCTACACATGTAACCCAGAGGTGACAGCAACCAGCTCAGGCACTTTCTCCGGAGGCTGTCAAAGAGCTCTCTGGGAAATGTAGGAAGTGAGTAACAGAATTAGAAGCAGAGGAGACAAGTTGAAGGAAAACGGGAATATAATATAAACTGCTCTAGATTAACACCTAAAATGTAAACAAACATTCGGTTTGAAGCACGTCGACGTCCTCCGGAGCGTTGTTATTCCTGACATCAACACAGTGAGATTCCCTTGAGAAGCTGAATCAGTAGGTAAATCCACACGTGTTCCCCTCCTGCAAAAATCTTCTTCACACTTCTAAAGTTGCACACATGTCATGCTGGGAGCTTCCTGGTTAAACCACAACCCCCTGCTGTCGGCCCCTCACTGCAGCAGCTTGAGCTCAAGTGCCTTGCTCAAGGGGACTGTAGTGCTGCAGAAGGAAGGCGATGTTGCTAATTGCCTTTTGCAAACGGCATTCTTCACACATGACTTTTTAATTATCTACACAAAGTTGCATAAAACTTTTACCTGGCCTGATGTAAGAAAGTAGGTATTGTAATATAACTGCTGAGCAAGTGTATTTTTATTTATAAAACTACTGGCGGGGGGTGAAATTGGCCCTAAATTTTATTTGGACTGGCACCGCGAAGGTCTTAAAATGTTTTAAATTTAACTTTGCAGACCTGCTTGCGGTTCACACACACACACACACACACACACACACTAAGGATGTTTTCTCTCAGACATTAACTGCCTTTCTTCACATTTTGCTCAGATTATAATAATCCTATCAAACCACTAGGCTCTTTAACTAAAGAGTTCATTGTGATTTTTTCAATCAAACAAAGGTGTTAAAGTGTTTGACCTGTGTTTTCTTATTTAGTTTTAGTGTTTTTTCTTTCTTGCGTAATATACCGTACATACTGTATCTTTAGCATTGTGAAACCTGGACTAGCCTGCTTCCAGACCTCTGTATCGCTGCCCACATCTCACAATCTCTTTTTTTTTTTTTTTATCCACTGCGAGCAGTTTAAAGTATTTGCACATGGCACGGTTGAAGTTAGGGATAGATTGTCGTTTTTTTTTAGCAAATGAAATATGGTTAAAGTATGGTTAGGGTTAAGAGACTAACAACGTTTGGTTTGGAAAAGATCACGCAGCAGGAGTTCCAGTCTCCTGCATGAAAGTCAGACGAGCTGCACAGTAATCCTGAAACTCCACGCCCTTAATTTCCACCTAGCTGCATAAAGGAGACGCTACTTCCTGCATTCGCACTGAACGTTGACACGACTTTAACCTTGTGCCGCTGTTGTAAGTCAACTTATAGAAATAACAATTCTTAAATCAATGTATTTCTTTGATTGCCATGACAACCGTTAAGCGGTTTCAGACTAGCATGAACGCGACGTCAGACTGAACAATGCAGTGAAAACTGACTTGCTATTCAGTCACTGTAATGAATTCCCATTAACTTAAACCTACAGGCAGATAGAGGACAGGTTATTATGCCAGTAGATGGACCAATTCCCAATGCACACTTAAAGACACACACACACACACACACACACACACACCCTCTTCAGTCCAGCTTATTGTTCCAGTAACTTCTGTCTCCCTGCAGGTAAAACAAAGGTAGTGTTTTAATGGAGGTGTGTGTGGTTTCGGTCCAGTTTGGGGCCAAACAGAGCAGAGCCAAAAAACAAACACACTGCCAGCTGCCCTCGATCGCCCCTTCTCTCTCTCTCTCTCTCTCTCTCTCTCTCTCTGGCTGTACAAAGTGGTTAATCACTGAATGGAAACCATTAGTAACATGTTTAAATAATTTACACAGCGTCTGACCACCCAAAGTACCCGAACACTTCGTCTACCACTCAGAAATACGAACCCAGCCTTTGTGTGTGTGTGTGTGTGTGTGTGTGTGTGTGTGTGTGAGTGAGTGTGTCTAATCCATGCATCCATGTATTTGGTATACGTATACCTGTGTGTGTGTGTGTGTGTGTGTGTGTGTGTGTGTGTGAGTGAGTGTGTCTAATCCATGCATCCATGTATTTGGTATACGTATACCTGTGTGTGTGTGTGTGTGTGTGTGTGTGTGTGTGTGTGTGTGTATGTGTGAGGAGAGTGGTGGTACAGTAACCTGATATCAGCTGGCATGACTCTCATCCTCACCGGCTAAGTCCCATTTCAAAACACACTGTTACCTCACCTGAGTCCTTAATGCCTCTCTTTAGTCCTCACCCTAAATCTGCACTGTTTAGGTCTCTTTATTGTGTCCTTGTTCCCTCCTTTGTATCCTTCCTCCTGTTCTTTTGGTCTTTTTTCCTCTCCTTCGTCTGTTTTTAGCCTCTTTGTTCTCTCTCCCTAATTTGTATCCTCTCTCCTATCTCTTGCTTTTTTATGTTCTATCCTTATTCCCTCATCTGTATCCTTGTTCCCTTCACTTGTCCTTTTCTTGATCTGGTCTTGTAGTTTAGATTAGTTCTGTCCTTTCTTCCTGTTATCCTTTCCCGTGCTGCTCCCTCTCCTATATCCCAAATGATTCTTCTGTTTTCTCGTTCTCTCTTTGTTCCCATTTTTCTGCATCCTTGTTCTGTCCATTGCACACTTATTCCCTCAGTGCGTTGTTACCTTTTCTGCCTCACCCAGTGTCCTCTGGTGTCCCTCTCCCCTTTACTACTACTACTCCTTATTTGTGTCGTTGTTTCTTCTCCTGTATCATTCTCTCCTTGTTCCCTGTCTTGTAGTCTGTATCCTCCAGTATCAAATATGACACTTGAATCCCACACAGTATATCCATTGTTTATTTGTGTTTTGCTTATGCTTTTATAATTAGAGATATATCATGCTGCATATGCAAAAAGGTGACAGACAGGGCAAGACAAACACATACACCCACAGACACACAAAGATACTTTCTCTCTGTTTTCGTGTAACAGGAATTCCAACCATTCCAGTTGGTATGTGGCACCCTGGCAGGCCAATTTAAGAATAACTAGCCACCACACACACACACACACACACACACAGTTATACCAGAAGCCAGCTCTGCCCTCGTCTGGGTCTTTCATTGAAAGTAAATGAGAGGCTTATCTACTGCATATCTGAACAAGACACTGTAGGAGAGGGATTATTGGTGTGTGTGAGTGTTTGAGTGTGTGTGTGTGTGTTTGAGTGTGTGTGTGTCATCACAGCACACACACACTCAAACACACACACACGCTGATAATGATACAAGGAGGGAAGGGGATTTGTGCAAATGTTGATCTATTATCTTGTCATTTTGGCAACATTATTCCCGACCGTCGTTCCAATGAAGCTGAGAGAGAGAGAGGGAGAGAGAGAGAGAGAGCGAGAGAGCGAGAGAGCGCCTTCGGCCCTCAGGATTGAACAGCCTCCCACACACTTCATAGAGCACCACACACTCACACACACACACTCACACACACACAGCCTTCTGTTCTTACTTCATGGTTAATGCCCACACAGTATTCATACCTCCAGGGTTTGGGAATATGTGTGTGTGTGTGTGTACGAGTGTACTTGTACATACCTGCATGCACTTCACCTCTCCTGAATCTCTTGCAGATTATTGTGCATCAACTCGTTTACAAGTTTCCATCGAACATCTGCGTTGTTGAGCACAAGAGGTCTAAAGAAAATCTGGGGAAAATGTGGGATGTGGAGATATCCTTCTGCACATATGAACGTCTTGAGGAACAGGTGTTTCAGAAAAACCACCACAGGACGAACCACACAAAACTGATCCTGCAAATAATCCGAAACTTGCAAGAAGAACATTATATTGCTAAATAAACAACATTTTGATTCAACAAGGAGCTTCCTTTATCCATTTGTAATAAATAATAAATAGTTTCAAGCTGCGGATTCTTTCTTTATTGTCTTCCCAATACCTTTTAAAATATTGGCTGTGACTTTGAACATAACCATAAACAAGTCAGATGTTGTTCAATGAGTTCATGGAGGTGTTTCACTTCACCTTACAGCATCCCAGCAAAACCCCCAGATGGGGTTTTAAGGGGTCGGATCCCAAAGCCTCGTTAGTGTTTTTTTTGCAATCACGCCTGTGTTTATAACTGTCTGCTTGTGATTGGATAACTGGAGAGTGCTTGGATCATTCAGTTTGCCTACACATAAACACAAAAAAAGAACCTTCGATCAGATCTGATATAAGACAAGTGTGCAGTGGGTATAAAACACCACCTAGATCTATTTCCATGTCTATGAAAGCTGAGCTGATCTCTGCTCCTTTATGTTAAGTAACTGGTTATTTAAAGCATTCTGATAAATCATTTTTTGCGAGTGTTTGAGTGTGTGTGTCTTACTATAGCCTCTGAATGCGCCTTGTTCTGACCTACCTACAACTTGGGTGTCTCGTCATGCCCTTTGCCAGCCTACACACACACACACACACACACACACACACTTGTACGCACACTTCCCACGCTCATACACACTCACAATCATACACACACACACACACACATCAGTAGCTATGTCTCTCCTACGCACAGGAACTGGTACAGGTTGTGTCGGTGCATGTATGAATAAAGCTTTATGTAAGCCATTCACTACAGGCTCCCACTCACTCTGCAGACTGCGACCATTCAACACTTTCATTACAAAACCAGTCACCTTACATAAGGTTAAACTGGAGTTTAACTGACAACTATCTGCATGCTTTAAGGTCAGACTCAGTGCTGGGTTATTATGGGTGTGTGTGTGTGTGTGTGTGTGTGTCAGGAGGTCAGATGACTGTCGAGGTGTGTGTGAAAGCAGACGGTAAAGCTGCAACAGGCAGGTTCGTCCTTTGGTGACCCCAAATGGCAGCAAGAGTTACAGTAAGTGTTTGAATTTTGAGAACTTCAGTGGCCAGAAATCACAAATCAGGAAGCTAAATGTGGCTGTTCGGGTTGAGATAGCAAAGGAGGTTGAACTTTCAGTGGTGAGTCCAGCTTTTGCTCTCAAGTTGTTCACTAAAGTCATCTTGGATCTCTTTCAAAAGGCCATACCAGCAGAAATGTATTTGGTCAAATTGGGTGAATTTGTGGCATCGGAACTAGAAAGGATGGGATGTTTCCTGTTATAGCCAGCTACTTGAGCTACTTTGAAATTAGCTACGCTTCAATTTACGAAAAAACCTTGTTAAATCAAAAGACATACTGTAGATTAGCCCAGACCCAGGACCATCATATTACGTACCATGGTGCCGGACGGGGAACCCAAAGATATTCTTCTCGTTACAAATTGTATGAATGCCTGAGTGACCAAAATGTTTGGTTTACCTCTTGAAGCAATCCGGGATCATCAACCTGGATCATGGCTATTCATACAGAACATGTGATATTGATGTGTAAAGTTTGTATCACCATCACCACAGATTGTCTACTTTTGCCTGTGGTTATGTCAGCTGACCCTCCTACTAACCAATGTGCATCTTCCTGAGTTTGATGCTGGCCAAACTGAATACCCATTGTTTCTAACAGATGAGTCAGTCCTTTGGGTTTCAGTCCACATTCTTACACTCTTAACACCATGGAAAACATAAAATATGACCCAGGTCTGAGCTAATGTTTCTGGTGTGCGTTTGTGTGTGTGTATGGGGGGGGGGGGGGGGGCATGTCAAAAACACAAGGTAGCCCAAAGTTAACATTCCTGCTGCTAAGAATACAGCATGTTTTCCTCAAGTGCTATTTATAGATCTCACGTTGGGCCCCCAGACACCCACGTCATTGAGCCCTGCTTACCAGCACCGAGGCTACACTGTGTGTGCGTGTATAGATGTGAATGTGTGTGCATGTGTCGCAATCAGAGTGCGAGGGAGGTTGCTGAAAAAAATACAAAGCAAAAATGCAACTTCAGCAGGCGTTTGTGTGTGTGTGCTATGCTTCTTCTGCTGTCAGGTGTTGGTGTGGTTAAGAAACGTTAAACAACGGAAACACACACATATACACTGTGTCTACTGCAGTGTTTGCAGTGCAGTTGCAATGCCTGCAAGGACTGAATCTACGTTCGTGTGTTTCTCTTTTTGTTTTTGTGTGTGTGTGTGTGTTCTCTTGTTTGCTTTTTGACCGAGTACATACCAAGTTAGATAAAACTATGACACTCAGAGAGGAAGGAAAGGTGCTAGCGCTGATGGCTGCTCTTGTATTTGGCCTTTTTGGACGCCTACACACATTATGACACTCCGACGTCACTTCCACAGTGCTATTTATAAGCCTTTGTGTCTTTTTAGGAACAGCGTGGGTTTGCTTTGCATCAGTGACTCACTGAGTGGAAGGAGGAGGGAGGGCGGGAGGGAGGAGGAAGGGGTGGAGAAGGCAAAAAGCACAGATGGATTCCAGTGTGAAGAAACTAACTGAGCAATCAATGACATTTGCATTCGCACATCAGGCTCGTACTTGACAACTTAGTGAGTCCTCTCTGTACAACAAAGTATATGGTATTGTGTTGTACTTAGCAGCCAAAATGTTACATCTTATTGTAAATTACTTCAAGGTTTCAACACAGAACCAACTTATGGTAAGAGAGAGATGTCAGGCTATAGGTTGAACTGTTATCTGTACCATCATTGAGTTTTGGATTGTATTAATGGATAATTTCATAACAAAACTAATTAGCTCTTTTGTTTTGATGCAGGTCTTTTGGTGAGAAAACTGGATGACCTTTGAAGCTACAGAAAGAGGATCTACAAGCACTTTTCCCCAAAGAAAAGTTATCTACCCTTAATATTCAGTATGTTGTTAACCTTGATTTACTGCAGCTATTAAATACACTGCTAACTTAAAAATGTGCTCCACAAGTCACCAAACATTTTTCTTCTTTTTGTGTCCTCTCCAGATCACTCAAGGATTCTTCTGCCTTTAGATGAACTGGACAGAAAAACAACACACAGCAACATTAGTGTGTTTACAAAATGGCAAAAGGAGAGAAACATTTCTGATGTTTTCCACTAAAGCGCCCCTTTTATTTCCACCTCCTAATTCCTGTTTCCAGCCTGGCTTTACAATCAGTCTATTTCAGCAATGGACGGGTACTTCCTGTATCTGTGAACTTGTCGGCAGCCCTCAAAGGTTCAGCTATCATGCTTGGTAGTTTTGGGACCTTGTAACCCTCCAGGACCTACCCTCCCAACTCCCCCACCATCCCCTCTATCCTCCCTCTTCTAACCCACAGAAGAGCTTCACGAAAATGGAGGCTCGTGAATCAGCTGCCGCTGGGCAGAAGTGCTCAAATAAGGAAGTGAAGGAGAAGACGCCTCTGCAAAGAAAGTGGGCGTCCGAGCCCTCTGCACACACCAAACGAAGCACTTTTGCTGACCCAGAGGCAAAACACCGTGAGAGTTTACCGTGTGGTGCCACCGGGGGATCAGCACCCCAGCAGAAGTATGCATTTACAGGGAATTCTGGAAAGCTGCTATCTGGACCCTCTGCAGTTGGGGCCATAGGAGGTCCACCATCTCAAGACCCCCAAGGGCCCTTTGCTCAGGGGTTCCCAAGGGGATATTCCTACCAGCTGGGCCAGCCATACCCTCAGCACCCCCAAACTGAGCGCTTCCTCTCAGGAGCTAAACCCCAGCCAGGTCTAGAGCCTCATGCCTGGCCATTTGCTGGCCAGTTGCCCTCGGATGACCTGTACCCTGTAGGACACCCAGGACATACTCACCCTCATGGGGCTGGGGCAGGGAGGTTTCCCCGCCAGAAATCTCCCAGTTTACCCAGCTCTTTCGGACAGTATTCTCAGTCAGGTCCTGAGCCTGGAGAGGAGGGCTACAGCAAAAAAGAGCAGAAGCCGAAAAAGCCTGGTAAGTACATCTGTCACTATTGTGGTCGAGCTTGCGCCAAGCCCAGCGTCCTGAAGAAGCACATCCGCTCACATACTGGAGAGAGGCCATATCCTTGTGCACCCTGTGGCTTCTCCTTCAAAACCAAGAGCAACCTTTACAAGCATCGCAAGTCCCATGCTCATGCCATCAAGGCTGGACTCGTACCATTTTCAGAGCTAGCTGTGGCCCGCAGCGGGGACATGGACCAGGCATCCCCAGTGGGCGAGGCCGAGGTCCACTCAGATGGAGAGCAGAGTACTGACACAGATGAGGAAGGTTTGGAGGGCTCTACTATGCTGACAGACAAAGGCAGCCCCATCCCACAGATCTCCTTTGAAGCTGACAAGAATACAGGTCATTTCCCTCAACAAGACACATTTTGAAAAGTTAACCATCCTGAGAATATCCATAAAAAATCTTAAAATGCATTACGTTCTGCTCTATGAAAGCCTAATTTCTCAGAAACTAAAACATTTTGGTTCACAGACACCCTGTCTTTGACTTCTGGCTAGTTTCCCAAGCAATCTTAGTTAAAGTTAAGGTTTTTGATGCATAAACTACTGCTTAGTATGGACTTCAGGTTTTTAGACAAAACTTAAAACATAAGAAAATTATATTTTGACAATTGTGCCATTAATACATTTAGATTTTTGTTGTTTTACTCTACGCTGTCAGACTCTGCTCAATTGCACTCATTCATTGCCTACATGTCTATCTTTTTTGCTCGAAATTGTACTCAATCCTTCTGCTTTTTTTTCTTTCTACTTTACTCTATATCATGCTCCACTCTTTCTCACTGTACAGGTGGTGTGGAACCAGCATATGCAGACTCAGCTGAAGAGCTGCCCGTGGGGTCTATGAAAGTGCCTATCCTCATTGTCCCCAAGCTTGGGGGAGTCCCCTCCACAGGGATGGAGTGCCCACCCTTTCAGGACATAAAGGGGTCACACCACATGTTGGCATCACAGGCTGGTGGAAGAGCGCATTCACTGGATGATTCCCCCACCATCAAACAACGTTTGGCCCTGAGGCTGAATGAGAAAAAAGGCCAGGACTCTGACTCTGCCATGTCGCAGTCCCTGAATCTCCTCAGTCCTCACAGCAAAGGCAGCACAGACTCTGGCTATTTTTCACGCTCCGAGAGTGCAGAGCAGCAGATCAGCCCTCCAAATACTAATGTCAAGACGTACGAAGAGATTATGTTTGGTCGGACTTGGTACTACCGACCCAACTGCAGATCCAGACAGTCTATCACAGTGGGCATGGCAGGGGCAGACCCTAGCAGCCTGGCTAGCTTAAAGCAACCAGGTGCTATTCTGGACATGGGAAAGATAGCTGAGGATCATATCTGTTTCAGAGGGGATGTAGGAGTCTCTGGAGATCCCAAGCAGTACCCAACAGGACCCTGTCAAAGCAGTACAGGGCTTCTGGAGCCTCCATCTGATTCTGGGCCCCTTATTAGGAGTAACTCCATGCCAACTTCCTCCCCTCCTAACCTTAGTGTCCCACCAGGGATTCGAGGCAGCCACTCCTTTGATGAGATGATGACATCGGATGATGTGTTTTACCCACCTCGCAGACTCAGAAGACAGGCTGCATTTGAACATTCAGCCAATGAAGCCCATGTAGGAGAGGCTGAGGGCTATGGACACATGCCCAAGAACTTAGCCTCATCTCTGGGTATGAAGATTGGTGAGCGCAGCCCAGGAGTCCCAGAGCACATTGCCTACAGCCCATATGGTACTAAAGTTAGCATGTCAGAAATAGCCACGAGAAAAAGGAGGAAAGAGAAGAGTGTTGGGGATGAAGAGGACAGCCCTGGGCACTGCGACAGTAGCTGTAGTGGTTCAGTGGAGATGACAGGGGACTATGAGTTTAAACAAGGTAGTCTTGATGGATCGAGAGCCACCCCAACAGGAAAGGGCTCTCTTCACAGTGCTCACAGCCAGTCTGACAGCTTTGATACCTGTGCCAGCATGTGCTCAGAGGACATTGCACTGTTTCCTGACTCTGAAGGCAGGAAGGCAGCTGGGAATGTCATATCAGTCATCCAGCACACCAACTCCCTCAGCCGGCCAAATTCCTTTGAGAAGTCAGAGTCCTTTGAGCAGCCAGGATATCAGCCTTCAGATAAAGCTCCATCAAGCCAGTACTCTGAACAGTCTGACACAGAGATCTTTGAAGATGCTCTGAGTCCTGAATCTGCCCTACTGAGGACAGAGAGCATGGAGCAGCAGCTGCAAAGTGACAGTGACCTGGCCTCCCTCTCATCTTCGTCAGCTGCAGCCTCACCTGGTCAGCCTTATCACATCCCACACAAACTAGTCCGACAGCCCAACATCCAAGTTCCTGAGATCAGGGTGACAGAGGAGCCAGACAAGCCTGAGAAAGATACAGAAGTTCCATTGACCAAGGAACCGGAAAAGCAGCAGCAGCATGTGGAGGAGTTCCAGCTGCCACAAAGGAGTGACACACTCTCCCAGATGCCATCGGAAAAGCTCCCACCCAAGAAGAAGAGGCTGCGCCTGGCGGATATGGAGCACTCATCTGGGGAATCAAGCTTTGAGTCGACCTGCACCAGCCTTTCTCGCAGCCCCAGTCAGGAGAGCAACCTGTCCCACTCCTCTTCCTTCTCCATGTCCTTTGACAGAGATGAAGGCCTCAAGTCTGCCTCACCCACCAAACAGGTACCCCATTATATATTTAATACTTTCAAGTATCTTAACAACTCCTCCAGCAGTTTTAGTACACTTTTCGTAGCATGCACTGGTTTGGTTATTGTACACTATCATTACTGTTATATACTTAGATACTCTAGAACTGGCTATGTTGTCATGCAGCACCTATAAAAGACAACACGTTTCCACTAAGTCCAAATAAAGGTGGAAAAATGATGAACAATTTCTTTTGTGATTCTGAACCAGGATGACTCGTTGGCATCTGGTGGTGGACCTAAACAGTCGGAGTTCCTGACGGTGCCTGGCAGTGGTCATTCCAGCCACCACCAGCAGAGGGAGATGAGGAGGTCTTCATCGGAGCAGGCACCATGCACGCTGCCCACAGAGTTGCCTGAAATGCGAAGCAAATCCTTTGACTATGGAAGTTTGTCCTCCTCCAGACAGGGAGAGATATACTCCAGTGCATCTGCGATGAAGGAACGCCGACGTGGATATCTTGTTCGACAGGTAGCATAAAAGATCCCTACTACTGTAATTCTTTAAAGAAATGGACTGGAAGATCTAGTTGGTAGTTTAGACAAGCCTTACAGGTGTTGATTGTAGTTCTTTAGTTTGAGTGCCTATGTTCCCTGACCTAGATAGTAGAAGAAAAAGGGGGCTCAGTAAGGTCTAAGGCACCACTAGAAACTGGTGTCTTAGCACCTCCTCCTACTTCATCCTAACTTCCTTACACTATATCAACGTTGCATTGCGACTGCACTTACACTTAGGCCTACACACTTAGTATCACTGAATTTAATTTCATAATTACTCTACTTCCCTGCTTACATGTACATTTGACAGGCTTCACTGAGTGTTTATCCAGAGGCAGTCACCCAGGAACCAGGGATTGCTGAGATGTCAATCAAACAGGAGAGTTTGGAACATGGGGCGTGGCCTGGCCCAACAGGATCCCCCCACAGCAGCAGCGATGTAGCCAGCAGAACCAAGAGAGTTGGCAGTAGCATTGGTGGTAAGCCTTGCATTACAGCACTAAAACTGTGTTGTCAAATCATGTGTATGAGTTTTTAAGATTTTGTATACTTTTCATTGATAAAAACACTTGACTAAGACTAAGGCTGGAGCAAGAACTCAGTTCATAGTTGCTTAGTCATTTGTGATTGTTTCCCAAACCTCAATAAACTTGGCAGGAAGTGAAGTGTTTGTTTGTGTGTTTACATACTTATGTTTTATGCACAGGTGTAGGATCTCACCAACACCAACAGCACCACCAGCATCTCCTCCAGCAGAGTATCAGTGAGGATAGCCTGCAGGACGAACCTCTCTATGGCAGGTAAGAAAGTCTGGGTTTCCCTATGCAATCTTAAAATTACTTATAGCCCTCCTAATTTAGCTTTGATGGAATTAACAACATGAAATGCAAATTCATGAGTATTTTAATTAATTACTGCTAGTACTCTTTCACCAGTTGCTATTGCCTGTGCTACTTCTCCAACTGGTTTTACTATTACAACATTATTTTTATATTACTGTAATTCTTATGATTTGAAGAAAAATATAGTATTCAACCTTTTCTCCATAATAGGTCCCAGCAGCATCGCTTGCAGGCCCAGGGCTCGTCATCTGAGGGAGAACATCCAGGTCATGAGGTCATGAACAAGGAGGTAATCCAGCAGTACCAGAGTGGCTCCCCCTTCCTTTCCTTGCAGCAACCAGGTCTGTTCTGGAGTCTGGAGGCCGGTCAGACACCCAGACAGCAGCTGACCCTCCAGGCCCAGCAGCAACTCCAAAAGCTCCACATCAGATCACCAGGCAACCTGCCTGGACACCCACTCCACAAACAACAGCCACTCCACTCCCTGCTGCAAATCCATGATCAACAGCCGCATGATGGAAAATCAGAAAATCCAAGCTCTCAGATGTACCCTGCTTCTTTCTCATCTCGCACCTCTCCCCTGTCCCAGCAACAACAGCAAAACTTTGCTTCTCTCTCCTCCAAGCACTCCCTGCCTAGCTCCACCACCACCCCCATGCTTCTGCAGCAGATACAGCCTGTCTTTGCCACCCAGAACCTGAGCTCCCAGGCCTCCCTGCCTGGTATGCTGGTTCCTGTGCGGATCCAAACCCATGTGCCATCGTTTGGTAGTGTTATGTACACCAGTGTTAGCCAGCTGATAGCTACCCATGGCAGTGGGGTACAAGGGGTAGGCTCAGCCAGGCCAGGTGGGGCTGACAACAGCAACATGTCTCCTCCAGGTGGTGTTGTGAGTGTCAGCAAACCACCTGGAGGAATCGGAGGAGGCATAAGTGGGGCAGGTTTTAACCTATCACACTTCCTGGGACAGACCAATGGCGCAGTGCCATGCTATCCACTCTGGAAGGTTCCAGATTCACTGCCAGAGCAGCGCCTGAACACAGGGATCCCACTGTCACTAACGTCAGGCACCATATCCACCACAGATGCCTCAGGATCTGGCATTGGAGGCAGCAAGCGCATGCTTTCCCCTGCCAGCTCTCTGGAGCTCTTCATTGAGACTAAGCAGCAGAAAAGAGTGAAGGAGGAGAGGATGTATGGGCAGATTGTTAAGGAGATGAGTGCAGTGGAGCTGAGTGGAACTGAAAGCAGAGAGAAGGGGCAGGGCAGAGTTCAACGAGCTCGGCTGAAGAGTGAAGGCTCCATGGATGATTCTGAAAGGATGTCCTCTTCTCCTCCACTAAGCGACTTCCCCGTTGCCACCAAGATTGCCATTCCTGTCCGTTCCTCTGCCCCCCACCTCCCTGATGTACCCCGGGTCGAGAGCTTCACCCCTCCTCTCCAGATTGTCACAGACCGTTCTCCGGTTTCAGGTGGCCGGGACTCCCCAGAGGAACTTGACGTGGATGATTCAGTCCCAGAGCCCAGCTCCAGCCCCCAGTCTATGGTGTCCTCCAATGATGCAGAAGACACCGACAACACAATGCCACCTACACCAAGTAAAATCCCTGTCAGCATGCTGGTTCAGTTAGCTGCCAACCAAAGCGCAGGATTATCCGGAGCAGTGGGCCAGACTCTGCTACTCACGGATGTGGCTGATGTTCAGCAGTTTTTCCAGTTCCCTAGCCTGCGCACCATGAGCAGAGTCAGTTGGTGTTTCCTGAACTACACCAAACCCAACAGCACCCAAGCTGCCTTACATAGCTCCGTCTACAGTTCATGGTGTGTAAGCTCATACAACCCCAATCCCCTGAACCTCAGCACCAAGGCTGCGCTGGCCCTGCTGAGGTCCAAACAGAGGAGAAACACTGATTCGATGTACACAGCTGCAGCCATGTCGCCACCCAGCTCTGGAAAACTGGTGTCATCTGTGGCCTGGAAGCTGAGGTTTGATCAGGTATGCCCCGTAATGATGTAAAATGTAGAAGCTTAACAGTGTTGACATACAAACATTTGCAGAAAATAATGTTTAAGTGTGCATGCATGGATGCAAATACAGAGAAACACAAACACTCTTTCCTTTTTATTCTCTCATCTCTGTAGTTGAAGCCAGAGCTGATGCCAGTTGATGTCAGTAATTTTGGGAGGAAGATGAAGGGAGTGGTGTCGTGGGACCGTTCGAAAGAGGAGCAGGTAGAGAAGGAGGTGTCAGTCAAACAGCCCGCCACGGAACCGACCCGCATCAAGATCTTTGAAGGCGGGTATGTCTAGCAAAAACACACACAGTCCAATAACTTTGGTCCAATAAAGTGACAAAAAGAAATAAACAAATTCATCTTTATAAATAGATGTATATTTGGTATGATTATTATCAATGTTTTGCTGTGATCAGAATCCCAAACGCTTCGAATTGTGTGCTTCACTATCCATGCCATAGAAATTGTGTTTTCATTTCAGTTACTTTGGTTTGGTTTCTTTGTCAGCACAAAATCTGAAAAGGAGTTTCAGTGACATCTGGTGCACAGATAGCACTTCTGTTGAGGAATAATTGGTTAGATTTTGACAGTGATTGGGATCTGGGATTTCTAACATTACCAGCTGAAACTGAGAAGGCTAGAGACCTGAGTCCAAACCAAATTAAGGTACTTTTCAGAGTCAAGAATCAATCAATCAACTTACCGATCAAAGCAATGTCTGAGTGTGATAGCAAGCTAAGTATTGCAAGATGTTTTTGCTCTCTTTTATTTTTAACAGGCGCAGTATCATCCATTATAGCAACATTTCTATCCAGGACTTTTTACAGCAAGGTTACAAGGTGCTTTAAATGGGCGAAATTAAGATTTAAACTCTAAAACAAGACTAAAATAAAGAGAAAAAGACTACACAGTAAAAAAAAAATGGGATAAGAAGAGGACTATGTATCAAGAGGTAAAACAATGAGACAAATAAAACCAGAGACCAATAATAACAAGTACAGTTGAAGTCATTTAAGAGATGTAACTGAATCTGCAAGCCTCAGATTCTCAGGTAAAGAGCTCCAGAGCTGAGATGCCTTGATAACAGAAGCCTGGTCACCTTTATTTATTTTTCAATCGAGATTTAAGAACAGTAAGGGAAACCTTGCTCGAGGATCTCAGACTGAATAAACCTAAACTCCTCAACGTACAGCAGCTGCTCTTCCCTCACGTAAATCAGACAACCGGGGCCTCAGACTCACAAAATACTGATCTGTCTGATTGCTTTTTGTCATTTTTTTTTCATCCTTACAGTTCAGTACTCAACAAAATGAACACAGATAACCTCTGAATGAACTTTAAGGACATCTGTTTCATTATGATTAATCGAAAAATCTTCTTAGGTATAAAAGAAAAGACTTCTCCTTTTATAAGCCATTCTTTGGGCTTAATGTGTGCCTGTGAGAGTCAGGCCAGGAGCCTGAGCCTGGTAAACCCATCACAGGCTAACGACTTGAGCTGCATTGCTGTAATTGGACGTCGAATTTCATAATTCTTGGTCTCACTTTTATAGACTGGTGTGAAGTGGGATCTGTCCCTCATTAGGTGTATTTTAAAAGCTTTTTCACACTGTTTTACTAACATCAGCATCTGTAGTATTTATTCATTTTGTTTATGTTATTAAGAAAAAGTAGGACTTCATATATTTTATTAGATTTCTTTCATATGTATTTTACTTTGTTGTGTTTTATAACAAATATTTCACTCATAACAACATAATTTTTATTTTCTTAAGTTTCATTATTTAAAAGTGAACTCAGCATGAAGAGCAGAACCGCAGTATGTGGCCTCCTGCTGATACTGACACATTTAAACTTGTGTTTATGTTTTGATTGATAAGGAAATTTCATAATTTAAAAGGAAGCATACAACATGTTTTGCATCCAGCTTCCTGAACATACAGCTCAGAGCAAACCTAAAGAAGACAAAACACTTGGTTGGCTCCAGAAAAAATCTCTTAGTTTTCTCTTGCAAAAATAACAACTTCTAGAGAGTAATTACAAGTACTGAGAACTCGCATTGAAGGTTTGCTCAGATCCGTACTCATCTTTACTTATTCTTTTGGATTTAAATCATAATTTTTAACTGTATTATATTTAGGTAAAGTCATTGTACAGCTGTTTCTGTTTAGATTTAGCATTTGGCTTCTTTTGTTAAATAAAAAAAAGGGATTTATAGAAAGACAGTTTTATAAGATTGCAAGATTTATACATATTGGTATTGGTGCTGAACCTCAGGTATCATATTGGCTCTATGATACCCAGCCCTGCTTTTAGAGTTCTGGCATGTGGTGAGATAATTTTCCATTTGACCAAGATGAGTGTGGTTTTTCATCGTCAAACGATGACTGTAATTATGTGATTACCACAAAGCGATCTAATATGGATTTTGAAGCAATAAAGGATTTTGTTCGATAGCAATGAAACCAAGAAGATCCATTATTATTAATTATGATGTTATTAAAGTCGCATAAAGCTTATTTTCCACATTGAAGACACAGGAATTTGTCCTAAAATATAGATTAAATGGTCAAATAAAGGCTGTATGAGGGAGGTAAAACTAGAAACCCCTGTAGTTTGAGACATTCCTACTGTATCATAATGTTTTATAGTCTTACAGTAGAGCCAGTAAGACCAAGGTTACTGAATGGAACAGACAGTGCAGACACACACACAAACATGGAAATACTCTCGTACACACACACACACACACACACATGCAGGGAGTTATTAAATGCAGCAGACAGTGAAGTAATTCTCTTTTGTCCCCAAAGGACACTTTAGAAGCAATAAGTGGATAAAAGCATACAAACAGGGCAAACAGGCAAAGACACACACATATATACACTCATGCACTTACATAAACAGTGTGTATACAAGTAATAAGCAAAACACACACACACACCAATCCTTTTAAAAACAAGACAGGATCGAAGTCTTTCTGGATGAAAGAAATCCACAAAGTGTAAGTTTTGGCAGAGAAAATAACTCCATTACTTCTCGTGTCCCTTGAAAGTTTCAGTAGTTTTGAAAGAGAATCTGCTTTATGATCTTACCGTGTGCCGTGGATAAAATAGAATAAAACAAAATAATCATCATAATTCATTTTCGTAACTGGCCGCAGCTGTGTAAACGTCTCGGCTCAGACAAGCGTTCAGAGGTATTTCCCACTCGGCGGTGCAGTTGAAAGACAAATTCCCCCCTCGCTGATGCAGACGGATTGTTTGATGTACCTGATATTTGGCCTCCTTTAACACATGAGGCCCTGAACTACCCATTACCCACTCCTCCAGCCGCTGCAGACAGGACAGGAAACTACACAAGTCACCAGCCGTTTTCACTGTTTCACCACAGAGAAAATAACTGCATTAAAAAAAAGAACCTGAATGTGATGCTTCTGCGGCAGAGCAAAGAACGACACAATTTACCATCATTTGACTGGTGGTTGGTGGTGATTTCCCTCCATGACAGACAGATTCATGCAGACAGGCACTGATGCTGCTGCCAAGTGTCCGCTGTTTCACTCGAAGCCTCATTCGGGATAGAAAATCATGTCTGACAGTGATGCTTTAAAAAAAAAAAAAGCATGTAAAAGAATAAGTGGGACTGGAAGGAGGACTGTGGTTATCTTTTTTTGTTGTTTTTAGAAATACTAGACTGTGAACACAAAACCCAGAGGTGGAATGCTGCATTGTTTCCCATTTTAGCTTGTGATCCCTTAAAACAAAGAAATCTCTGCAGTTGCATGTGTCTGTGTGTTATAACCAGGTCGACCAAAGAGGGATTTTTTCTCTCCTGTTTGATTTGGATAGAAGAGGCCTTTACAGGTCAATGTGACCAGAAAAACAAAGATTACAGAAATATTTGAACAAATTATTATAATATTGGGTAGCAAACATGTTGTTTTCCTTTTCCCTGATCCTTTAAGAAACACATTTTATCCTTATCAAAAATGTTTGTTCACGTTAAAAAAACAAACAGATATCGACCGATATATTGTTGTAGGATTTTTTAAATATCACTATTGTATCGGCCTAAAAAGAAATCCAGTATCAGGTCCAGTACCTTCATGTAATACCCCTTGGGAGAGTCCCAGCCCCCTGTATGTTAAAATCTGGTCATGGTACTTTTTAATTGCCCCTTAAGGAATTAATAAAATATGGTGAATTGAGTTGAATCCCAACCTGCTGAGCTGAGCTGCCCCACAGTGTTAGACTCTGTAAATGAGTCTGTTTCCAAGTGATGGAACAAACACAATGTAATTAAATAATGCCTTAACTGGTAGAGAGTTCAATCTTAAGTAAACAATACCTGTCAAACTTTAGTTGATCATAATATATACATATACATACATATTATACAAATATTGTGTATTTTTGTAGTGATAATCATGTAGCCTCTCCAGTTATCTAAACTCAGAGTTACCACGGTCATGAAATTCCTGGAAAAGTTGGTTTGGAATTAACAGAATGTTTTGGGAAAAATTTTGAATATACATTATTTTGGCGATTGTTTAAAATATGTTCAGAAAAATCCCAAAACATGTCAAATGTTACGCGAAATATGTTCCTTGTATTACAAATTTAAAATGTAGAGCTGCGCTGCGTGACCACTGAAACGTCACTAGTGTCATGTGATACACGTTGGCGTATGCAGCTAGCTGACGGCGGGAATGTCTGACGTTCGAACGACGAATATAACACATGGCTCAAGAGAGAGGCAGACCCCAGCCTGCACCCTGTGATCGCTGTATTACCTATCTGCTTAACTGCTTAAATAAAGTCGTGGAAATGGGGAAAAATATAACGGAAAAGTTATGGAAACGTTTTGAAAAGGTCTGAATTAATGTGCACAAACATGTGAAATGATTTGGATTTATTCCCATCGTCAAACAAAGACAAAGAAACAGGTCACCATACAGTCTTTGCTCCTTGCTCTGTCTTCCAGGTACAAATCCAATGAGGACTACGTTTACGTTCGTGGCCGCGGTCGGGGGAAATACATCTGCGAGGAGTGCGGCATCCGCTGCAAGAAGCCCAGCATGCTGAAGAAACACATCCGAACGCACACCGACGTCCGGCCGTACGTCTGCAAGTTCTGCAACTTCGCCTTCAAGACGAAAGGTAGGGCTTCTTTATTATACTCGACGTATCTATATATCTTCATACTGTGTTTGTTTATGAATCTAAATGTAAGGTAGACATGGACTTTTCAAGGCCTGGAAATGTTACTTCTGACTGCAGTCACCATTAGATAGATAGACAGATGTTCTGTGCCATGATTCGACATGAGTTTTACTATTTTAATGGTAGAAAATATACAAATATGTCATAATCATCTTATAAACTTGCTCCTCATCAGGGTAGAAAAACCTCTGAAAAACCATTTTGATCATCACGATGCAGTAAAACTGTCTTTAAACACAAGACTAATCATATTTTTACCGCTTTTTTAAGCAGATATTTAGTAGGAAAACTCGACATTCAAGCTTTAACTGAAGAGTTAAGTCCTAAAATCTAGAACTAAGCAGTTAAATGAAAGATTAAAACCTGCAGAGAGGCTGTTTTCTGTAGCTGTGGTCGGACAGGAGCCTCCATCATATCAGAGGTTGAAGATGCTGACTCGCTGATATCTGATCTTTAATAAAAAGCCATTATCTGCCCGATAGATTTTCAAACCTTAAACACCCCCTCTTTATGTCCAGTGGATGCTTCTGACTTTGCATTCAACCAACTGAAGCAGAGTTCAGACCAGGCTGAGTAATCTTGTCATTAAATCACATTATGTATAAATTATGTATAATTTGTAAATTGTAATTTTGTGGGCTTTGCTCTTTCGTCCACCGCTTCTATTTCCATTTCACCCTCTTTCTCTTTCACTCTTGTGACGATGCAGCCAAACAAGCTCTGGTTTCCAGTCAGACTAGTCAAGGGGTCATTAAATGGTGTGTGTGTGTGTGTGTGTGTGTGTGTGTGTGTGTGTGTGT
>VMKM01003194.1:0-43799 GCA_008360985.2 Macquaria ambigua
TTTTTGCAATGTTAAGTAAATGAAAAAAGGCAGTTCTTGAGGTTTGTTTTATGTGGGAGTTAAAGGACATATCCTGATCAAAGATAACTCCAAGATTCCTTACGGTGTCGCTGGAGGCCAGGGCAATGCCATCTAGACAAACTATATCTTTAGATAATGTGTTTCGAAGGTGTTAGGGGCCAAGTACAATAACTTCGGTTTTGTCTGAGTTTAACATCAGAAAATTGCAGGTCATCCAGGTTTTTATGTCCTTCAGGCATGCTTGAAGTTTAGCTAATTGATTAGTTTCATCTGGCTTGATCGATAAATATAATTGGGTATCATCTGCATAACAATGAAAATTTATGGAGTGCTTCCTAATAATATTACCCAAAGGAAGCATATACAAGGTGAACAGAATTGGTCCAAGCACAGAACCTTGTGGAACTCCATGACTAACTTTGGCGTGCATAGAGGATTCATCATTAACATGTACAAACTGATATCAATCTGATAAATAGGATTTAAACCAGCTTAGTGCGGTGCCTTTAATGCCAATTAAATGTTCTAGTCTCTGTAATAGAATGTGATGGTCAATGGTATCAAATGCGGTACTAAGATCTAGTAAGACAAGTACAGAGACAAGTCCTTTGTCAGATGCAATTAGAAGGTCATTTGTAACTTTCACTAGTGCTGTCTCTGTGCTATGATGCTCTAAATCCTGACTGAAAATCCTCAAACAGCTTGTTGTTGTGTAGAAAGTCACACAACTGATTGGCGACTGCTTTCTCAAGGATCTTAGAGAGAAAGGGAGGGTTAGATATAGGTCTATAATTTGACAGAACCCCTGGACCAAGAGCGGGCTTTTTAAGAAGAGGTTTAATTACAGCTACTTTAAAGGACTGTGGCACATAGCCTTTTAATAAGGACAGATTGATCATATCCAGTAAAGAAATGCTAACTAAGGGTAAGATTTCTTTAAGCAGCCTAGTTGGGACGGGGTCTAAGAGACACGTTGATGGCTTAGATGAGGAAATCATGGAAGTTAGCTGATTAAGGTTGATGGGAGAAAAGCAGTCTAAATGTACATCAGGTTTTACAATTGTTTCTAAGGTTCCTGTGTTTGAAGATAAGTCAGTACCAACTGAGGGCAGGAGGTGCTGAATTTTGTCTCTAATAGTTAGAATTTTGTCATTAAAGAAGCTCATGAAGTCGTTACTACTGAGGTCTATAGGAATACATGGCTCAACAGAGCTGTGACTCTCTGTCAGCCTGGCTACAGTGCTGAACAGAAACCTGGGGTTGTTCTTATTTTCCTCTATTAATGATGAGTAGTAGGCTGCTATGGCATTACGGAGGGCCTTCCTATAAATTTTAAGACTATCTTGCCAGGCTAAACGTGATTCTTCCAGATTGGTGGAACGCCATTTCCTTTCAAGTTTTCGCGATGTTTGTTTTAGTTTGCGGGTTTGCAGGTTATACCATGGAGCTAACCTCCTCTGTTTTATTATCTTCTTTTTTAGAGGGGCGATAGAGTCGAGTGTTAGTCGTAGTGAGCCTGCAGCACTATCAACAAGATGATCAATTTGGGAGGGACTAAAGTTAACATAGGAGTCATCTGTTACATTGAGACATGGAACTGAATTAAATGCCGATGGTATCACTTCCTTAAATTTAGCAACAGCACCATCAGATAGACATCTAGTGTAGGAATGTTTGCCTAATGGCGTGTAGTCCAGTAATAGGAATTCAAAAGTTATTAAATAATGGTCTGATAAAAAAGGATTCTGTGGAAAGAACAAGGTCAAGGGTGTCGTTAAAACAGTGAGTGGGTTTATGTACACTCTGACAGAAGCCAATTGAGTCTAATAATGAGATAAACGCAGCATTAAGGCTATCATTTCCTACATCCACATGAATATTAAAATCACCTATAATAATTATTTTATCTGTTTTAAGGACTAAACCTGATAAGAACTCTGAGAATTCAGATAAAAATTCAGAATACGGTCCAGGAGCTCGGTACACTATAACAAATAGAATTGGCTGTAGTGTTTTCCAGGTTAGGTGTGAAAGACTAAGAACAAGGCTTTCGAACGAGTTATAATTTAGTTTAGGTTTGGGTTTGATTAATAGGCTTGAGTCGAAGATGGCTGCAACTCCACCTCCTCGGCCTGAGCCTCGAGGAATGTGATTATTAATGTGACTGGGGGGAGTGGATTCATTTAGGCTAACATATTCATCCTGACACAGCCAGGTTTCAGTAAGACAGAATAAATCAATATTATGATCTGATATTAGATCGTTCACTAGAACAGCTTTAGATGAGAGAGACCTGATGTTTAACAGTCCACATTTAATTCTCCTATTTTGTTGTACTGTTGCAGTGGTGGTTTTAGTTTTTATTAGGTTTTTATGTTTAACTCCTCTTATGTTTACTTTTGATTTAAATAATTTAAGTGGTGGGGGGGCAGACAACCTCTCTGTGGAGTTTAGGGTGGGTAGCACGGTCTAGACCTGCTCTATATGAAAGGTGCCCTGAGATAACTTCTGTTTGGTGCTATATAAATAAAACTGAATTGAATTGTTTATTGGTGCTTATTCTACTCACGGATCTGTATTTTAGATACATTCAGCTGCAGCTCCTTATCTACCTGTGTTTATTTATGTCCTCCTTGTTTTCTAAGATCTTTTCTTATAGTGACAGTGTGGATACAGACAGGAAACAGAGGGGTCCAGCTGGAATTAAAGCAGGGACGTTGTGGTTACACGTCTTAACTACTATGTCACCAGGAGGCCCACATTCATGCGTTGCTTTTTGCAAGTGGGGATCGCTTGGATTATACTCTGGGACAGTAAAGCCGATTGTTCCCTTTTCCCTACCATTTCTGATATGGATAATTGATTGACCATAGTCTCAGCAGATCATTGCTCTGCTTATCAGTTGACCGAAATTCTAAATGAAATAAGACTTTTTACATGTTGTGAGTATTCAAATCTTCAGCACTTTGTTTTACTGTGGAATTTCTTTAGTTCAACTTTTCTATGATTGACAGTCTGAACATTGTTTACCTTCACTCTGGGGCCCAATGCTGTACATCCCAAACCCTCGTACACTAGTGGGCCCTCCAAGGTAGAACCTGGACAAAATACACACCTATCATTGAACTGTCCACTCAGAGTCACAAATCTACCATTTGACCACAGTGAGGTGATTAATAGCAAAAACACAACTTAAACAAAACAGTTGAAACGTTTGGGTGACAAAGAATGGGTCAATATCCATGTAGAGTGTCTTAATGATAACCTTGATTTTCATTAAGAAGCTAATAACCAAACATTTGGAATTTTGAGAGGAGTCTCTTCATAAGTAGTTCTAAGAGGAAGTCTCCTACAGAAGCCACTGTCTGACTATGTGTCAGAACCAGATGACAGCTCTTGGATAAATCAGATGTACCATACCTGTCAGCAATGCAGGACGGCTGTCCTCTGATGGGGTAAAGCATTCCACCCCACAAAGAAGCAGACAAGACCTGAGGGGACACAAAATGTTTCCTTTAAATACTCAAAACCTTGCACAACAAATATTCAGTGGAGTGAATGGAACTGTTTCTCTTTAACTAATTTAGTGCTGCTGTATCCCCCCCGGTGGTTCTTTAATGCACCACTGAAAATACAGATAACTCTGCAACCACTTGTTTTAATAGCAAGGCTTGATATGAGGATTTAAGCATTATAATAAATGTTCACAGGGCCTGTTGTCTAAGAACAAATACTACACCAAAAAAACTAAATAGAAGGGAATCCTGTTCAACAGGTTTGGAGTGACTTATTCCTGTCTTACGGAGTCCCAGAAGAGCCGTCTGTTGAGCTGCAGCTCAAAATCCTCTTTTAAGAAGCTGGCGTCTCCTCCTGTGTACCCAGCCACTTCCTGCAGGAGAAACACACATCTTTGTGAAACTGGACTAAAGAGGAAGAATACATCCAGTTGTTTCAATAGACTAATGGATAAAATGGAAACAACACAGAAATCCAACGCCTGATTTGTGAGAATTTAAGTTATTGCCCACAAAGCCAAAAATGTCCTCCCAGCTCATCATTACTGTTTCAAAACACCAACAGTGAGCTGGGGAGAGTTGAAGATGAAACACACATTGAATTTTTGATACCAACTAAGACTTTTCCAGCCTCCAAAGGCAGCTGAACTTGTTCTTCCTTTGTGGCTTTAGCTACATTGCAATTTGTTTCATGTAGACAGGCCATTTATTCTCCTATTCAGCACTCAAAGCTCCTTCTTTAGAGAATCATTCTGAACAAGGTGAGACAATCCACCATTTGTTCCAAATTCAGTTTTTCTTTTTTCAGGCATTTTAATAGATATATGGTGTCTACCCTCCGATGCCTCCGAAGTTCATTTATCACACCAGCTCCTGACTTCAGCAGAACATCTACGGTGATTTTACAGCGTGAAATGTTTCTTGCACCTTATTTGTTGAACAAGGCATATATATGGACACACGTGCACACTTGGGGCGGCTGTGTCTCAGGAGGTAGAGTGGGTCGTCCATTAATCTCTGGGTTGGCGGTTCAATGAAACCCAGCTCCGCCTGTCCACATGTCGAAGTGTCCTTGCTCCCGATGGAGGCCAGCACCGTTGCCATCGGTGTATGAATGTGTGTGAGAATGGGTGAATGAGACCAATCTGTAAAGCGCTTTGGGAACTGTTAAGGTTGATCTACTTACCTGGTTGATCCGGAGTAAGGCACCTCTGCTGGGGAAAATGACAGAATTCCTTGAATCGATTGACACAGTGTGCTGCAAACAAACAAAACAGGAGTTCTATTGAACTGGTGCAGAGGACACAATGGTTTTATAAGCCTCATAAATATTTCTGGAAATCATATACATCAAAGGCAAATATGGAAAAGAAAGGTAATGTGGTTACAGAAGAGACTCAATTACATAAAACTAAAAAATCTGAAATTCTGCGTGCACTAAGGCTGTACCAAGAGGGCAGATTTCAGCGAGTGTCCACTCTCCTCTCGCACGGCAAAGGAAGCACTGCGTGCCAGGCAGCCCAGCTCCCTCCACACACCCTCCCACTTCAACGTGTGGTTGGTCATGCCGAGAGGAAACTGCAGGAGCAAAAGAAGATGGAGAACTTCAGTTGAAGTGGATTAAGTAAAGCCACATGTTGTGTGTCAACCCAGTGATTAATGGGGCCAAATTCAAGTGTTGTCTGATGGAGTTTGGAGTTATACACTGCTATGCACAAAATCACAAGTACATGTACACAAGTATTCACCAACTCTTTCTCTCTCTCTCTAAATTCTCAATTTTTCAATTTGCTTTGTTGGCATAAAATGTTGCCAAAGCATGTCAAATAAAATAATGGGCAAATAGGAAGGAAACAATGGTGATTATGATACAAACGTATTTTATAAGATGACATCCAGTCAAGAAGCTCCATATACATGTATGCATGTTCATTTCATACATGTATATCTATCTCAAATGGATTTATAGTTTGTACACACACATATGGAGGAAATGTATCTCTGTTTCCTATGTCACTGTATTTAGTTGTCTTTTTCTCTCTCTAACACACACACACACACACACACACACACACACACACACACACACACACACACACACACACAGCCTCTTACATTAAGTTCTGCAGACAAGCCTCTGTCGGTCTCTTTTAAGGAGCTCCATGGGAACTGGCCAGTGACTTTGTACATGTTGAGGGTGAGGCTGAAATAGAGGACACCAAGTCTGAAAAAACACAACTACAAAACTGAATATATGTCTTAGATACCAGTGCTAGCTTGAATGCTAACACTGGCGCCCAATATTTGAGAGTCAGCTGTCTTAAAATCACTGCATTCAATTCTGTGACTATGTCTGCACTTTGTTGAACACACCATCGACAGACTATTCAGAACATTCCCTGCTTTGAGAAATGGTCAGCACTCAGTAGTAATGTACCCGATCTGTACTTAATGGACAGAAACATGGAAGAACCCTAGCAGTGTTGTCCTTTCAGATACAACAGAAAAGAAATTAGACAGGTGGCCTTCCAAAGAAACACTACTCTACTGATAGTCCATCACTGAGAGGAGCTGTTTGGGAAGTTCTGATTTGACTGTCTACAATGCTTAAACAAGATTTTACTGCAGCAGCTGGTCTGATGGGGGGTTAGGATCTATGTCACCGACATACTTGCGTTCAAAGTGTCCGGGCTGGGGCTTGAAGAAGGACAGGCCATATGACGTCTCCTTGGTCCCATAGGAGAACTGGAAGGTGAGTTTCTCAGCTCTGCCCAACATGTTGGGCAGCTTCAGACCCAGCACCTGGAAGAGAGGACACACACTGTTAGCTGCTGATAACCAGTTAGTTCTGTGGTAATTTCTACTGATTTTGGAGTTGTTGTGTCCAGATTCCTCCAAAGTAATTCACTTGTTATCAACAACTCACTGTGATGATGATGATTCAGATTCAGACAACTTTACTGATCCCAAGAAGGGCAATTCATTAGCAGCTTACCCAGTCCTTACACACAACTCCAAAACCCACAGGACAAGTAGTTATATGCCAAAGGCAACAGATCAACATACATGGGTAAATACAAGAAAAGAATGAAACGTATTGTTATACTTCATAAATAACCAAGTTTAAAAGAATGTAACAGTCATTTAAAATTAGCACTGTTTGTGTTTAGTAGCCTGATAGCAGGAAAAATGAAGGACTAGTAGGCTAGTAGTGGTTCTCAACGGCGGTACCGCCCCCCAGGGGGCGTTTAGAGAATGTTGGGGGGCGCTGGAAGCAAAATTTTCGAAAGGGGGGCGGTGAGGTGTTCTTGGGGGGCGTTTGAGTTTACACCAAAGATTCGCGATGAGAGGAGTTGAAACTTGCAACTACTTTCAAATAAATACGGTCTGCAACACTCTAAAACCTGCCAGTTTACACAATGCGACTAGATGAGACGGTGTATAACTTCCATACGACGACTCTTCAGTGTTTGTCAGCTTTCTATAGCGCAGCTTCATGCTGCCTTCACGGGAACGGGATGTCAGAGAATCCTCTATAAAATTTCACCAACATGCCGTTTACTGTGTCAACTCTAGGTCAACTCAGGAGAATGGATGCCCTCTTCCTTGGTATTCCCCGTGGAGGAAATGAAGAGTATCTTCCTCTTGAAAGCATTCATTTCTACACCGTGAACGTTGTGGTATTGCCGTGATTACAAATTTACAAGAGGGATCTTCCGCTGTTGGACTTCCCGTGAAAGCAACTTAGCGTCTAGTATCCAGACACACACTATAACACTATTCAGTTCACATGACTTTGTTGGCATGACTGCATACAAGACAACGTTGCCAAAGCATATTAACACAAACTATACAATCATAATAAAACCATATTAAAACCAGACACCTGCCACCTGACAAGCTGAGTCACAGCAACGCCATCAGCCGGCTTGATTCCAGCTGAGACGGTGGAGTTTACCGCTGCATCGTTTCTCTGCAGCTTTCTAAAACAGTTTTATCTAGTATTGAACTTTAAGTCTTCATTAAACATCTTAACAAGTCTATGAATAAAAGGAAATCTGAAATCCCTAAACATGGGACATTTGCCAGGTTTACCTGGAATAGCACAAAATAATGTCAGACCAAACTCCATTCAAAAATCTGCAGAATTAATTCTGCCCTGTTTAATGCCTAACAGTTACATGTTGGATAATAAGTGACGTATGTGCATTATAAATATAAAGACACATTTATTAGTAGACTAATTAACAATAAAATAAACAGTTAAAAATCGAATAGTCAAAAAATCTGCACCGAGAACAATTAGGTGGTTACACTCATTGCAGGTGTCTGAGGCTCGTACCGATTACATTTACACCAACCACCTGAGGATGGTTAAGGCCGACATGGATGGGTGGTGCAGACCTATCAGGCGGACCTGACCGAATGCGAGCCCGCTATCCAGGTGCATCTTGTCAACATCCAGTGCCACAACCAGGCCTAGGCTACTTTCCGCACCTCTGGCTGGGGCAGCATGTGGGTCAAATATGCCCAGCGTTACCCGGCTCTCTGAAAGAAGACTAGGCTGCTGCTTCTTGCTTTCCCAACAACATATAGTTGAGCAGGGATTCAGCCAGGTCCTCCACATGCAGTCCAAGTACTGCAATCGCTTCTCTGCAACCTGCAGTGCTGATTTCCTTTGAAAGTTCAGATAAATCCTTGTGTTTTTTCCAGTAGCCTCAGACTTTTTCCTCGGTAGGCTGCTCTTGTTTTCCGTTGGAACAATTAATAAGAATGCTCCTGTTTGGCATTTCTGATTGGCTGTTATCTAACCTAAAACCTCAAATTTCTAACCGTTGCATTTGTTTAACAATATAATTTCTATTCATATGGCATTTTTGCTCCCTGGAAAACTAATGATGATGATATTCCAACTCTCCAGTTAAAATCAAACCTGTTATGTGGCATTCATTGACATGCTTTTTTAAAATGATAAAACACAGAAAAAATAATCAACATTAATATTTAGGGAAGACAATTTGCCTACATTTTATTTGATGGGGGGCGGTAAGGGACCTGGATAATGGATGGGGGGGCGCTGGCCCAAAAAAGGTTGAGAACCACAGACTTAAGAGTAATGGTTTGTTCTCCTACAGGGCACATTATAATGCTGACCTAGGGGCATTACAGTGAATTCACTGGACAGAACATGGTCTGATTGGCTGATAATTCCTTTCGCTTTCTGGGCCACCTGTTTCTCCCAGAGGGAGCGCAAGATTTTTTGCTGGACTCCAATTATCTTGGAGCAGACCTTCACAGTACCATTTAGGCTATTCTTGTCCTTCACAGACAACCCATTAAACCAGCAATTAAATGAGAAAGTTAGAAGACTTTCAATGAATGATTGATAAAAATTACATCAAATAGTACCACAGACCCAAAAAGCGCTAAGTTTCCGCATTAAGTGAATGCTTTGATGTCCACGCCTGACAACCGACTGTGTTTACATAGAACTTGAGTTGAGAGTCGAACACTGTTCAATTGTTCAATTGACAATTTGAACGTCCTCGCTATGTATAGTGCTAGCTTTTGGTTTATTACTATTTTGCCTGAAATCAATAATTAATTCCTTAGTTTTTGATACATTAAGGTGGGTATTATAGTGGATGTTTGCCAGATTGTAGGAATCTGGCCAAGTTCAGCACACATCTGGAAGTTCAGTGAAGACCGCACTCAGCTGGTCAGCTGCAGTAGTGCAAAGTGCGCCCACAGATGGCATCAGGACCAGCAGCCTTCCTTATGTTCTCTTAAATAGGACTGTGACACATTCCTGGGCATTCCATTGCAATATCATTCTGAGGTACAAGAGACCTTCTAAGCATGTAAACATTTTCAGAGAACCCACATCTGTCAAAGTGAGAGAAAAATCAGAATCATCCACCCCATTTACACTGATGGATTGTTTAGTCTTATTTGCACACTGATTAATGGAGGCCATTGTTTTAATCCCTTGCCAGGCTGCTCTAAGATCGCCACTGCTATATTGCATTTCTATCTTTTCCCTATACTTCATTTTAGCCTTATTTCATTACACACTTCTCTGGAGACAACCTTTTTTCTCCAGTTCTCCTGATTCTCCAGATCGCCAGTATAATAGGTCAGTTACTTTTTATTAATAACTGATTTAAGCTCTTTTGTTACCCAAGGCTTGTTATTTGGATAAGTAACAACCTTTTTAGTAGGGATGAATGTTGACACAGAATGTAAAGTATGTTGTATGATGATGATGACGGCTCTTTGACGGCAGACATCACAGCAGGAAAACCGCAGGTGCAACCAATTACATATAAATGAGGGCTCCACTCCATTTAAGTTTCCCAGTGACCAGTACCAGTGAGCCAGCATGCACAATACCACATGCATAAAACAGGTACATCTAAATGGAATGCAGTTGTTAATAATGCAATTAGCTACACCTGTGCTTTTCTGCTGTGACATGTCAAAATGTCTGCTGTAGGCTGACTACAGCAGGCCGACTGTCTAGCAACATTCAAAAAAATATCCTCTTATATCTAAGATAAACTACAACTGAGCTGCAACTAACAACTATGTTCATTATCGATTATTCTATCAATGACGTTCTTGATTAATTGATTAATCGTCTGGAGGATTTCCATGACAAAGGAAAGTAAAAGGTGGAGTAAGAGTGAAGAAAGGGATTTTCTCTGCCGGGTGCATTTTTTGTGAACTGTCGTCTATTGTCAGTATCATTGATCAGTTACTTTAAGTTGTGGACTTTATTTAAAGCATCTGTATTGTTGCTATAGTTATAGCAGTCTAATTTAATACAGTGACTCAAATGGCCCTGTAATTTTTGAACAGACACCAGGCAGCCAATCAGAATGGTCATGGTATAAAAATGTTTCAGAAACTCAAGTATGTGTCTAGGATGTGTGAGATCAAAATGGATACTAGTTAGGACTTTCTTAGTGCTTGAGAAACCTCATGCTCCATCCAAAGTCCACAATAAAGAGGAAAACATGGCCGGCATGAATTCTATCTAAGTGCTGTTTCTCTCACCATGCTTCCTTCATTGTTGCCAACCATGGTGTTGTAGCTTCCAGTCAGCCTTTTTATCTCTGTCACCTCAAAAGTTACATCCAGGCCATTGGGCAAAGCGTCTGTACCTGAGGAGGGAGAACCAATCAGGGTGAAGAAGGTTTGTTTCTGCATATTCACATCAGCTAAGCACACAGCCATTATCCCATAGAAAAACACCATGCATGCACATTTCCCAAATGCATGACACAAATACAAATAGTGATCCTGGGCACTGATAGGCACGTGAACTTAAACATGTCACTATTTCTACTTTAAACCCTCGGGCTAGGCAGGTAATCCACAAAACTGTCAGGTTTTAATTACCTGTACCGTTCACAATAAAGGAATTTCTTTCACATTTGGGTTTTGGGGAACAGAAAGTGATTCCCTTGTGGTGTGACTCTCTCTTGGAAAGAAAGTCTGAATGAGTTACCTTCAGACGTATCAATAAGAACCTCCACCTCTTTGAAGATTCCCAGGCGGAGCAGCCTCTGTCTCGCAATGTGAGCTTTTTTCATCACCTGTTACCAAGACAGAAACAGAGAACTCTGCACTTAGGAACCCTCAATTCTTTGTCAAATTCCAAAACTTTTAAGAACATCAAACTGATCAGTTGAGAGTGCTATCTTGCCTCCATGTGCAGTACAGTCATAAATACATACATCAATGAGGTTTTTGGCGTGGAAAACATCAGAGATCTCATAGCCGAGCAGATCCTCTTTAGTTCTTCCAAGACCCTGGATGTTGACATGTTGGACCACCACCTGCAATCAAAGATATTTCATTTGGATTATTTTCACATCACCACCATACATGAATGAAAGCACATTTAAAATGTATTTAGCTGACATTTACTTCCTCAGGTGTCTGCTGGTTTTGTCCAAGTGCAAGATTTTTCCTTGACTGTGATAGAAAGTAAAAAGGTCCCTTTTTTGCTAAGTATTTTATATGTATTGAAGTTATAATGCCTATGTTCTTATATATCAAATTATATGGTGTTTAGTATCCTTCTCCAAAACAGTTTAGAAGAACTGGATTTTGCTCTCGTTTTTAGCAAACAGAAGTGACCAGTTATGCTTTACTACATGGCACCATTGTATTAAAGGGTCCTAAATATTGTTCTTCAGCTCTTCTGCATAATGCGTAAAGACTACTGCTGAACTGAAGCAGAATATCTGCAGGATAAACACACCAAGACTGCTACAACATCTGAAATTAAAAAATTGTAGAGTTAAGATTCGTTTAGTTTAAACAGACATCAAACACTAATTCAAGAAATAAAGCTGCAAGCAGCTCGCAATTTCCCGCACGTCGGGTTACTGGTGGGACACCGATGGATGCGGCTGTGGATTTTCGCAACCGTCTGCGGACATGACATTTTGCACATTTTCTATCAATTCCTGTTTCTTCTATGTGGCTCTAGAGGACACACTCTAAACACACATTTTGTTGCTGTATGTCAAGTGTGGACCACACAATGTAGATTTCATGGAAATCAGATGATGTTTATCACACAAAGCTTACTTCCTGGTGCCAGTAGGTGGCGCTATGACGAGAACTCAATATTGGCATGTAGATGTCTTCAGGCCAGGACTATTATCAAACATGTTAAGTTTAGGGCAGACTGGACAATGTACATTTGAGTTACAACAACCCTGTTTCAAGGTGGAACATGGAAATTCAACGCCACACCACAGGCACACCGTTCAACAAAATATCAAACTTTAAACAACTTTTCATTGTGAAGGTCTTTAGATTGCACTGCCCAAATCTGAAGACGATCTGATTTATTCTATAGGAGTTTGTTAAAGTACAGAGCCTGCAATTGACAAAAAATAGCATAAAATTGCACAGAAAATTCAAAATAGCTGACTTCCTGTTGGGTTTAGGGTATGGCTCCAAGAGGCTTTTTTTTAAGTCTTGGGATGATACATCTGCCTCCCAAATTTCATACATCTATGTCAAATTTAAAGGTGGGGGCTTTGATTTTAAAATTTTGTAGGGGGCGCTATTGAACCATTTTGCCACACCCATGTCCAAAACCCATATCAAATGTAAATTCTCACCACTTCTGACACATGTGCAAGGTTTCGTGAGTTTTCAAGCATACCAAGTCCTCCATAAAGGGCTTCCTGTTTCATTGCAAGACATGCAAATTGTCCACCCTGCCACGGCAACTGCGTTCCACGGAAACTCAAAAAGTTTCGCGAATTTAGCATCACACATGTCTGAAGATTATACCTACCAAATTTGAAATGAATCCGATAAACCCTCTAGGAGTTCGAAAAAGTTTGCAAAAAATACAGGAAAAACACACAAAATTCAAAATGGCTGACTTCCAGGTGGGCGGAGTTAATGAAAGCCAATGGGAAATATGTCCGAAATGATGAAAGCAATGTGCGTATCAAATTTGGTGAATATTGGAACTTTATCCCGACTAAGGTCTGCCACACGCTAGGGGGCACTATGGAGCTTGCTAAACATGCATGAACCCAATCGCTGTATATTCTCGCAATGTTCACAGGATGTGTGTGCCAACTTTAATGAGCTTTTGAGTATATCAAAGGCATCAAAAATGCGTTTGAAGGCTAAAAGTAATTAGGGTGCGCTATAGAGCCGATGTGCCACACCCAAGCCCAGTTGTGACATCAAATCAAAATATTTACCAGTTCGACTATGGGTGCAAAGTTTCATGAGTTTTCGAGCATCCCAAGCCCTTCAAAAATGCGTTACAAAAGTAGAATAATAATAATCCTTCCAAAAACAATAGGTTTCTTGCAGAAAGAAGGATGAATGCAATTGCAAAGCAGTTACCACTGTAAGTAAATGTGGTATCTGACTGCCCAGGAAGAGATGCCCTGAGAATATTTCCACCAAAGCAAATCGTATATCATTTCAAATTTGTGAAATGTGTAACCAGTAAAAAAAAAAAGTCATCTTAAACCCCAAAAGAGTGTTGGACATTACAAAAATAGGGCTGTAACCCAAAGTCCAACCTGTTAAAACCCACCGATTACTGTTACAAAGTAACTTCTACAAATGCTAACTACTTGTAAATACTATTATTTGTATATTTTACAAGAGCTAAAATGATACTACTGCTATTACTACTACTACTACTACTACTCCTCACGTCTTTGTTTTCGAGGATCTCCTGCTTGGCCTCCTTCTCCAGTTCTGGAGTCTCCACCAAGTCATCAGGGTTAACGCCCAAGTCCCGGCCATGCATAGGGAGAGGATCCAGGCTCTGCACCAATGACAAAGACAATACTTTCAATGACAGCGCCTGTACAATCTAATGCCAAGAAACACAACAGCCCTGTAATAAATCCTACTCACAGAAGAGTTGAGTCAACCTCTTTGTTCATTTCTGAGTCTGTATTTTGTTTTGTTCCTGTATTGAATTATATTATAATGTGAACATGAACACTTTATAGTTACCCCTAACACAGTGCAATACAAAAAAGGATGTATGGTACATTTAAAAGGCATCTAGCTGCCATAGAAGAGAAAGGACAGGAAAGTCAATGGGTGGGGCTTTATGAGAGGACTCCGGAGTTTCTGATGTCCTACGACCAGTGAAAGTCACTACACATGGTGAGTAGGCTCAGACAGAGGTCTAGAAAGGAGGGTTGACTTGTTAAGTTGGTGTATGTAAAATGTAAAATAAAAAAGAATATAGGGCACTATATTATATCTATACACTATATCTTCTGGGATTTTTGGTTGTTGTAAGGCGGTGATAGAGGTGAATAACTCAACTCTAAGACTACTAACACTAAAAGTGAAATCATTTTCTGAATTGTTTGGGCTACTAAAAGCCTTCTCGTAATATTATTTTCTGTATATACCACCTGAAAGCACCAACGGTGCACTAAAATATCACCACAATGAGTATAACGACAAAATACGATATCTAAATTTGAAAATGCCGCCCAGCCTATGTTAGCAGCATTACGGGAAGATTTACATCGTTTCACCACCCACAGCTCACCCGTCCTCCGTGTTCTATATTGGTCGTCTTTTTCTTACTGTGTGTAACAGTACATCAAGTAGCTACAAATGCTGGTCAGTGAGTCTGTAGCCTTCGGCACTGACTGGGCTGGGAGGTCATGGTCAACAATCTAGGCTACAGAAAGGACAGCTGTCAGGAAGAAACTGAGTTTACCTTAGCATGGACAGTCCCCATGGTAACAATCCGCTCCTAAAAGCCTCTTCAGTAGGGGTTAGCTGCTCTGTCCACGGGAGAAAAATGAGAAATGACAGCGGCTACTTTCTCCAGTATCAATCCCCCTTCAAGGGAGACGCCATGACAGTTGGGGACGTCTCGTGCTGTGTTCATGTACTCCTCGTAATGTACCGCAACTTGATCAACGGTCTTTCCTTCCTTTTTCCCCATGTCATTTACAAATCAGCATGCAATTTTATATTTTCCTTGTAAACGCTCCAACATAGATAGTAAAAAGCTGGAAATTGTGAAAAATGTATTATACTATTGTGTTTATTTTATCTTAGAAATTAGGCAATACACAGCAGAAACCATGTCGCAAAATGAAAAGGCGGATAGCAGCAGGGCGGCAGGCAACTATGTACTGTACTTTTACAGTAGGCCTAATGATAAAAAGCTCTGGTGAAGTAGCTCTACTGCCATAATGCTAGGCCTAAGAACAAACACGCAGTTCCATTGCTGCAGTATTGGGACATCTTAATGTGTTCAATGTTACAAATGAGTGTCACCAGTCAGCGGAAAGAAAAGCTGGTAAGTAAGAGGACTCTGTCAAAGCGAACACATTTCTTGCTCTTAAAGGCATCACCATGTCTTCTCTCTGTGATTGGATAGAAATGAGAACGCATTGAAGTGGGAGGGCGGGACCAAAATCACGTTGAATGCGCTTCTCCAGCAGATGGCGGTGTTGTCATTTACAAATAACTATGAGAATCACCATCACATTTATTTGGACTGTTTTTTAATCTTTGACATGAATGAATAGTTGGTGACCCTTGAGATAGCTGGATTAACCTGCTATGACATGTGGCACCCCTACACACGTTCCCCCAACCAATTTTGTCCCGAGCCCCACAAACCAACCAGTATTCCTGCACTGGAGTACTGCCCTGCTGAGGTTAGTGTGTGACAATTTCATTAATTTAATTATTTAAGATTCTGCACAATGCTTAAAGAGGTGCTGCACACTTGAACGTGTTTTATGAGCTGTGAACTTAATGATATGACTGTACTGTGATGAAACACATCAATGCTTGTATTAATATTGACATTTCTTACCAAATGTATAAAAATCTGCATTTCATGGGTTTTAAATGGCTCAACACGCCATCTACTGTTTTAAATCAGCCCTGAACCTGCAAAGCCAATACTGACTTGGCATCAACTGGTTGGGACCATAGACTGTATATAAAGATGGATGACACGTCTCCACTTCCTCCCATTGTAAAAAAAAAAAAATAAAGCCAAAATACTCCGGATACGGGTGCTACCATCTTACGCTGGTGACCTCATTTGGAGCTAGAGTCTGCGCAGTTCCCGCCTATACACCCGCCTGAACCAATCGAGTACACTCACAGTTGTCAATCATGACATCTCACCCCCTTTTTATAGCATCAAATAACTAATTAAAACCAAACATATCAGAAAAATGAACACTTAGGCAAACATCAGCGTGATAAGAACTACCTAAAATGACAGAAACCATCTTTGGGAAAAATTTATTTGACGTGTACTTTGACTTTTCACTTTGGCCCATGTCCCATCTGCTAAAATGGAGGAGGCGGGGTTTATGACCTATACTGCAGCCAGCCACCAGGAGGTGATCGAGATGTTTGGCTTCACTTTTGGTTAGCTGTCACGTCGTCCATCTATACAGTATATGGTTGGGACTTATCTATGTCATGAAATGTATATTAAAAAAAAGATTCTAATCAGTGTCATTCAGTCTTTCAGTGTCCCCTGACCCACAGACTATATAGCCACGAGGCCACGCCTCCTACAGGTGTGGTTCCCTCACTCCTCTGTTGCATTTTTTAAAGATGCTGGGAAGGGAGGGTTCTAGCAGAATTTGAGGGTGGAGTTACCCTTTAAATGTGGTTTCACATAGTAAGGGACATACATGTGATGGAAAAACCATTGTCCATTGTCTTGGTTCTCCTTTTCTTTTGTAAAACATATTTAAATTGTAATTTGCAAATATATATATATATATTGCAAATAATAAGTGACAAACGTAAGTAAGTATATTTCTTACCCCTTAAAACCTCCTTAACCTTTTATAGCCTATCATGATTGAGAAAGGAGAAAAAAAATCAATGAATTTTAGTTTGTGTTGCAAACTGTGGTCTTGGGGCCTTTAGGGGTCCTTAGTGGGCCACAGTTAGGGCAACAATGGGGTTTAGATTTATTTTTAATGTTATACATTAAAACAGCAAGAGTATGTATGAGGATTTAACAGGATACTCTATATAGTAAAACTGACCAAGAGTCCTTTATATCACTGGTTCCCAACTGTTTTGGCTTGTGACCCCTTAAAATGAAATGAGTTTAAGGATTTTTAGAGACCTGAAGATGTGAAGTATTGAGTATTTAACCAGAAAAAACAAGAGAAAAGTCAGGAAAAAAAAATCAACTTAATTTCCTTTCTTAGCCTTTTAATAATATGGTGACCCCCTCAGATTTATACATATAAGATACAACTTTATTGAAATTCATTTTGCATCATTAGGCAGTTTCATTCAAGAAATGTACACACAGGTTGAACATACAGTACACATATGACACTTGTAAGACTAAAACGGAGCTAGCGCAGGACGGTTTGCAGCCCTGCAGCCCACTGGAAGAGCATTAGGCCTATCTTTGGACATTTTGGGAGTCCCGAGTCCAGGTTGGAAACTATATGAATCCTTATAATGCAATTGAGAGTTTTTATCATTTAAGTATTCCTTTCTTTATGATTTTATTGTTATTGGGTTTTAGGTCTCTCTCTCTCTCTCTCTCTCTCTCTCTCTCTCCCCTACCGGCACAAACAAGCCAATCAGAGGGCTCGGATTGCCTCGCTTTCTCTCCCCGCCGCTGCCAGTCCACCAAAAGCGGTCCTCCTCCTCTGCTATCAGAGACACACACACACACACACACACACACGCACACATACACACACACATAGTCCAAACCCCCAGAAAAGCCCTGCTGAATCCTCACACCGTCTGTCAGCATGGGGAGCGCTTGTTTTTCCCGGGACGTTTGTTTGTTTATCCTCCTCATAAATACTTGCAGGGTGATGGGGAATGTCGGACTCGCAGGTAAGAGCTCCCTCTCTGTCTTGCTTTGTTGTCAACCATTAAATGCACTTTTTGGTGGCTTCAGTCTTATCGGCTTAATGGGAAAAATGATAGAAACATGACTGAAAAACTACTAGGAATATTCTAATGTTATCATTAAGCACAAGCAGGCCACTTAGTAAGTTCCTGTATTAATATTATAATGTACTTTATGGTATTTTTATCCTCTGCGATATTAGAATAGCATCGTAAATGTGCAAAAATACACTTAATGGCACTGGAAACTCACATTTGCGCACTATTTTCTCCACGATTGGAATTGTCATAAAACATGCAATTTTTTAACGTTAAATTTGGGTATTTCGTAGGCTAAATCGTGCTTGATTTGATTTGATTGAATGTCAGAGTCTTGGTAGAAACCCAGTTTTACATCACAGTTTTTCCTGAAAGGCATGTGTGATGCGAAAATGGATTTCCAGTCGGTTTCCCAGACTTTACTGGAACTTCTGTTTCGTGCGCTCAAAGGTCAGTTTCAATCGGAAACCACAGCTTGATCTCTAGGTTAAGCACTCGTTTGCTTTGATTTGGAGTGAGAGGGTTGGCTGTTTTAATATTCCACCCTCTGGAAATTGTGCAAATGATTTACTGAAGGTGATTCTAGAAGCGGGGTCCGCTGAGCCGCTAGAGAGCATCTTCTCTCCGGGTTTGGTGGCCTGTCCAAAGCTGGACGAGGAGGAGGGAGGTGGAGGCTGTGTGTGTGTGTGTGTGTGTGTGTGTGTATGTGTGTGTGTGTGTAAATGTGAGTTGAGGGGGGTGGTGGTGGTGGCCGTCAAAGTCCCAGGAGTAGCAAGCAGGCAGGCAGGCAGGCAGGCAACAGGGGCCCAATATCGACCGGGCAGCAGCAGCACATTGTTCAGCCTCCCACCACTGTGAATGGGTGAGGAGTCAATATTGAGACAGTGAGACACCATGCAGGCAAGGCTTTTGTCAAAACCAGGAGCACTCAGGTTTCTACAGCACACTGCAGCTCAGGAGGAGCAGGGAGCTGAAAAAAAATTCAGTCAAAGTGTCCCTTTGTGCAGCATTTCACCATCCAAAATTACATTTAAGACTTGCACTTGCCCCCCCACCCCTCCCTTTGCTTTGGCTCCAATAAAACACTTTTGACTTTTTTTAACAGGAAAAATATTTATTGTAAATTCCGTTTTATCGTTTATTTATTGCCTTTCTACGGCTGAGCCGGGCAGAGGGCCAGACAGAGAGCAGGGGTTTAACCACAGGCAGCTTCCATCCGGGTTGCCTAACTTCCACACAGGCTATTTATACTCTGGTGGAGGCAGAGGATGAGCAGAGGAGCTCTGTGGTGATGCAAAGGTCTGCTGAATGGTAGATATGACAGGAGAAACCAAAACATCTCTATGTCTGTCTCTGTCTCGGGGTCCCCCCTCCCACTGTGTGTGTGTGTATGTAATGTGTTGGCCCTTTGCTCTGTGATTTGGGCCCAGATGTGACCGGCTCCTCTATCAATAACCTGATCAAATGGGGAGCCGTTAAACCCTCTGTTCTCTGCATTCTGTCTGGGGCTGGACCTTGACTTTAGAGCGCTCCCACTGTCACACAAAAATGGTTTATAATTTATCAGACACATTTGGCAAGGGTGTCCTGGGATTTGATTGATTTAAAAAAAGCAAATTCAGTCGCATCAAAGCTAAATGAGGCAACTTTGCTTACACACACCTGTGAATGACATTGACAGTATTTCATTCAACTTCTTTTAAAACTGCAGGAGGAAAAATATGTTTAGGCTAGAGGAGAGGTTCCCAACCTTTTTGGCTTGCGACCCTTAACCTTAAAGAGGCACACTCATTTTGTATAGCACTCCCATTAAGGCTGTATTCAGACAGAATCAGGCGCTGCCGCGAAAATGCCGGTTTTCCCATTCATTTGAATCGGGGTACTGCCTTCAGGCTGCGGTGGTGGGGGCCACAGGGGGTGCCGCAAAAAAACGCAGCGGCCTGCGGCGAAAAGTTAAAATAGAATCAACTTTTGGAGAAACGCAACCTGATGTCACGCTGCGGCAGCCAATCACGCCGGCGATCAGACCGGCAGACGCCCAGGTGAAGAAGAACTTTGTTTACCTGTAGCATTAGCTGTTTACCTTAATATTCCACTGTTTACTGAGCAACTGTGAATATGGAAGAGAGACTGATCAATGGGCTCTGTGATTACTGTACATCAGCTGTTCAACCCTGCCACGAGGGAGTACAAAGACGTTTATCGCCGTGCAGTCGCTTGGCTTATATCAGTCTTCAAGCTGGGATTACTGGTTAGTATGAGACACTCCCACACTGTCTCACAACCCTGCGTTGAATCGCTGCAACGCCTGATTCTGTCTGAAAGCGGCCTAAGTTGGGGGACTGCGAGAAACAGATTAATTTAAATAATGGTCAAAATTGATAGATATCCTGACTTATGGTCCCTAGTAAGTCAAGTTCCAAAAAGGCAGGATACTACATTTCCCACAATGCAACTCAGTAGGGGTTCTCATTAGACCCTCCCTGCCTTCTAAAAGAGTCGCTATTCTTCAACAAAGCGCTTGTCGGGTGGTTGAACACCACCCCTCTCTATTAAGAGAAGGCTTCTGAGCATAGCTATTGGGCCAACACTTTTGCCTTCAGACATTGTTGGACGACACATCTTAACTAGTTCGTTTTACATATAACCCAGCCTTAAATGACCTCATCTTTCAGACTTCTCACCACCAGTTTGTAATGTAGGCTTTCTTTTAAAATTTGTAGCTTACAAGCCCAAGCTGAAATACCAAGGGTTATTTTCTCAGATTTGACAAAGCTCCTCCAGAAGATAGAATAAAACAGTTTACACTCCTTGTGACAAGTAAACTGACTTTTGTGAGTAAAGGCCTGTAGTACTGGCTCCAATTCCATACGTCAGTGGTTATGACCAGGTCCAGAGTGATATTTTTTAAGAGACTGTAAAAGGTCTGAAGAGGTAAAACTATCCAGTATTCCAGTAAAAATGCACAGATTGAAAGTTTGATATACAACATTTTAATTCTGTGTCAGATATATCTTTTTTTCTGTTTTCCTATTCTAGTAATCCTCTTGCAACCTGTCAGATGTATCTAGGAACCACTTGTGTTGGCTCATTATGCCTTCATCAGTGTCACTGTGTATGCATCCATCCATCATTTTGTCCTACTGTAGGTGTTAAAACAGGCTCAACTAAATAAAAATAGTAAATATGGAGTGCAGACCTATTATGGTGTAAGTTTGGTTGCCACCCAGTGTTCTGTGATTTGAACTACTATACAAACACTTCTTGTAATAATAATCTCCTTTTAAATAATCTCTTAAAAGGACACTAAAGGGACACGAGGGAACAGATGTTACTGAGTCTAGCTTTCTTTGGACAGAGTGCTGGCTCACTGCAGTTAGGAAACATCTCCATCCTAGGGATGCACCAATTAAACTTTTTTTCTTCTGTTACCAATTCTGATATCTCAACTCAGGGTAAGTGCCAATCCAATACCAGTGCTTTTTTCTTTTTCCAAATGTTTCCAAATTTAAAAGATGTAGCTATACCTCACTGGTAGAGCTCACTGGAATCATTTTTATGTACACTAACATGAGGCCAGGGATTGCTGTGGCACTAAAAACAGAGTGGCACAAGGTCAGTATGGGCAACTGATCTGGCTATTCAGAACGGTGCATCCCTAGTCATACCCATCATCAGGGCTCATTAGATCTACTGGGACTCAGATCTAATTGGTTATTGATTTTTGATGTTTGTGCAGATGCAGACGAGTGCGCAGAGGGTTCGGACGACTGCCACATTGACGCCATCTGCCAGAACACACCAAAGTCCTACAACTGCATCTGCAAGCCGGGCTACAAGGGAGATGGCAAGCAGTGTGAGGGTGAGTGGCCTTTCTACTTCATCATACATTCGTTTTAAAACGCTGTTCTAAAACAAAACCGTAGTAGGGCGGATATAGCCTCAGAACATCTTTGCCCTTAGACGTGGTCGGACAACATGTTGTGTGAGTTTATACAAAGCAAACTGAGGCCTTCATAAACCTCCTGAACATCTATTTAAACTAGGTGATATAGGCATGAATGATGATACACCTGATTATGCAGTACACCATTTTATGTCCAGTACCATTGCAGAAAGCAGTCTGTCATTTATTTAGAGAGGCAGAAAATAAGGCTGTGGTGGATGGTTGAGACTGGAGTATCCCGTCACAGATGAGTGCTGTAGATAATATTGGAGTTTTACTTTTAAACCACATCCATGGTTTACGTAACCTTAACTAAGAATCTTCATTTTCGTAACCCTAACCCTAAGCAGATCTTGGCAATAGGGTTAGTAATTTGCTATAATCATGATCTGTTCCTAACCATAACCATACAGTAGGGAGAGGTGCAGTCAGGTGTAGGAAGGAAGGTGTGTAGGAAGGGTTCATGTCATTATTATAAGAAAAGACCTGTCCATCATACCCAAGGAGATGGACAAACTAGCCACCACAGAGCTCTTCTACAGCTGTATGCCTGAATACAAATGTGTATTAATTTTATTTTTCTGTGTGGCAATTAGAGATTTTCAGAGACGATCCCAAGGATCGTTACTGGGTCGACCCGGGCATATTTTAATGGGTCATACTGGCTAAAATAAACCTGATCAAATGCAGATCCTTTCTATACTGAAGTGTGTTTTGCAATGCTGCTCTCCTTAATGACAGCCAGCCTCTTCAGTGCAAGCACTTCACTGAATGAATACAAGTGAAAATTAAAGGTGCAACAGTGCAAGTGATTCTCACTTCTGACACCCTGATTGGCTGTTCTATCTCCTCTCTCTTGCTTATTAGCAAAGAGCAGTGTAGAAAACATTCAGGTAGCAGCTTCTTACTAAGACAGTGCAGACCATCATTTTCGCCAGTTAAAATGATCAACATAGCAGGTCATATCTGCTGTCTGTAATTAATGCTTATTCCATGAGTAACTGGTTATGACCTGCTATGATCAACATAGCAGGTCATATCTGCTGTCTGTAATTAATGCTTATTCCATGAGTAACTTGATGACAGTCCAAAATTAAATAGGCTGCTGTTGGGTTTGTGTGGTTTGTGTGCTCCATGCTGTAACACAGAATGGGGGTTGAAGGATGAGGGTAGAGGGATGGAGGGAAAGAGGGTGAGGGGAGGAATCAGGGTCATGGACGGATGGATGGAGGAGTATGATGATGGACTGGCGTTGTTGGTGGCGACGGAAGGGAACCGGGGGGGGCTAACTTCATTAATTTAAGCTTTTAAACTTCATAGTTTTGAAATACGACCTTCAGTATTTGGATCAAGAAGATTATGAAAAATAAGGTGGGCCAAATTTAGTAGGCTACAGCTACTATTATAATGTGTCAGATACAGATTTCATCAACATTTAGGTAAATATGAGTATCGGATCGGACATAGATTCGGATCAGGATCAAGGCCAAAAAAACCTTGATGAGGACATTCCCAGTAGCAACAGTCAGAGTTTCCCCTCAGATAAAATCAAATGTGAGCAGGGAAGTGGATAGCTCTGGGTATAGGAATTGGGTCTCTGATGTAACGCCCGGTTAGACAGCTGTTTCACAACCCCCCCCTCCACACACACACACACACACACACACACACACACACACACACACACACACACACACACACAAATTCTTCTAATTAATGGGGAAATGGGGAGGAAGTGGACTGAGTGAGGGTGTTAGGGTGAGACTAGGGCAGCACCTGGCTGTGCATTCACACCTCCACTCACTTCTGCCTCAAAGCACACCACAGCTGGTGCTCCGTTGACTGCACAGATATGCTCTCCCTCTCTCACTCTGTTATGCTAAGTCCCAGCTCACTCACACATTTATTTACACACACACACACAATCCTCTAATCTTTCCCCATGTACCGTACGATCCACTGCTCATAACAAGACAGATTGCCTTTATATAAATGATGTTACAGTCCTTTTGCATTTTTAAAACCTTGATGACATTTAAGGATAATTACAGTTTACTACAACTTTGGTATTATTTTTGTAGTTTTGGCCATCATTCCTATCAGCTATGATAACCTTGTACTCACCAAATTAATTGCTGAGATCTGGGAACATGGCAACATCATTTGTAAGTCCAACTGGCCAAGAAACATGAGTAGTCAGACAACCAGACAGGTTGTAAACAAGCCAACAGCGTAACCAGATTATCTAAACCAAGTTCTAATAAACTAGAATTATGCTTAAAAGCAAAACCATGTTTTTTCCCACTATAAGCAGTTTTGGAGTTGCCAAAACAATCTCACCTCAAGGTCCATATGTAGTTGTTCTGCAGCTTTTGGTTATAACAAATGGTCTTTATCAGTGGATGGAGTTTGCAGAGGTGTCATGTAAATGTAAATGTTTAAATTTCCAGTTTTTCCAAGCACCCTTAAAGACTTCTCATAATAATTAGACAGCTATTTACCAGAATGCATGTAAACAGCCCCCAGAGAACTTGGCCCAATTTTTCTATTCCAGCTGTGCGTTTTACATGTATATGGAGAGTGCATAACATTTCTACATTCACCTTTTATCGTGAAAATAGAATTAGCTCTCTGACTGATGTTTTCTGCTCTCAAACTTTGTTGTTGCTGCATTGAGGGAATTTTTCCTGACACTTTCCCTGCTTGCTCAGCTGCATGTGCTCAAACACACACACAAATTAAGATAGGGCTGTGGTGTGAAATGCGTGCTACCAGCATTACAGGTTTGAACTCCATAGGGTTAATCTGCATTTTAATTGTATGCACTTTTACTCTATAGTACATAGGATGAGAAAAAAAAAAAGAACAGTGAGGTTGCAGTATTTACAGTTTTTCTGTATTGCTAAAACACTAAACCCCATTCTCTGAACCAAATGCTCAGTGGTCTGAACCCATTTATTGAATCGATCACTCTTTTGGCAAAACCATAAACAATTTTTACCTAGTTAGACACCATTTGCAGATCTCATTGACTCTTTTTGCAAAACTCTAAACACATTCTCACACACTAAAACACATTTTGCACTGTGATGCACTTGTGATGCATAATGGTAACCACTGGTGGCAAAAGTTAAACACAAATAAAGCTCAGATGTCATAGCTTACACACAATGACTCAAAATTGATCACACTTGTTGCTAATGATAATGAAACCAATATAAGCCAGTTCAGAGTGCACAGGTTGTTGAAGGTTGAAACCATGGATGGAAACAATCAGAGAGGCAGAGGAAGAGTGCATGTAAGAGGTGGTGGACGAGGAGGAGTAGGACGAGGAAGAGCGCGACCAAGACCAAGAACAGTAATTTCTGATGAAATTCGCGCTACTGTAATAGACCATGTTTTAGTTCATGGAATGACAATGAGGGAAGCAGGACAAAGAGTCCAACCTCATCTCAGTAGATTCTCTATGGCCACCATAATCAGGAGATTCAGAGAAGAGAACAGGTGATTGTTTTTTGTAGTACCCAATAGAAGAGTTTTCCTCTGCATGGTGGTGGAAAGTATATGACCGACAACCCTATACCAGGGAAAATCTCCTACAGGCCATGGAATTGGCCTGTGGTGACGTAGGTGTGGAGTCTTGCCAAGGATCTGGCACACCAGAGGGTTTTTTCCCTGTTGCCTGGCTAGGGAGAACATTGCCTGCAATGTAGATGAAGTCCTCTGGCCTGACCCAGCAAAAAGATGTGATGCCGAATGAATCACTTGATGAATTTGATTTTGCAGTTCCATTGTACTGTAATGTGCTTTTCATTTACATTTTCTTTGTCCACCTTTGTCAGCTGTCACCAAGTGGCATACTGAAACTATAAATGAACGTCAAACTGATCACCAAAGCATTGTTCACAGAGCCCTTTATTAAACAGCCATTAACACGTATTAACAGTGTGAGCTGTCTTACCTCAAAACAGGGGTTCCTGTCTCACCAGTTTCAGTGCAAAACTGTCCACCTCTTTATTAAAATCCAGGCCTCTAAACCAGATTTCTAGATACTAACTACTAACTAACTCTGCACTCTGAGCTGAAGCAAAGGTTCCATCTTTCAGTATATAGAGCCAAAATGAAACCGAAACTTACAGGTTCTGTTCCAGAAGTAAGAAAACCTCATTCAAAACTCCTTTGACATATGTAATAAAGCAAATAACTAGAAAATCCAGACTTGGAACATAACCTTTCTTAACAGTATGTTGCGTGGTTCACTCCATATGTCTATATAAGGATGGTCATTTAAAAAAATATCCAATATTGTTGTTTATTCAGTATTTCTGTTTTTAGCAACCTTAACGGACCCCATTCCCATAAGCCCAGCAACCACTGCGACTTTGCTGTTATTGTCTGTAATAACAGCAGGACAAAGAGGACTGAATGGTGTGGACGTTTTTAGACAGCAGAGATTACAGCTAAAAAATTGTCAAAATTACTTTAGAAAAGAGTAGGGCTGTCTCCTAATCAGGACTTTCAGAGTCGAACGGGCTTTGGTTACATGCAGGTAAGCAGTCCGTGTGGAGAGCAAAAGAGGTGGAACACAATGGCCGAAATGCATTCTCAGAATCCATCGGCTATCGTCTGATGACGATTTAGCTTTTTATCAATCTTGGAACCCTAGAGATTAGCTTTTTATTAGCTATTTTAAAATTTATCTGCATTCAAATTATCGTCAGACAATAGCCGATTGATTCTGAGATTGCTAGTCGGACTGGCGCACGAAAGAGGAAGTCTTGGCCCGGATATCCGTTATGCATTATCCGGATAACCGCTGGCTACACCAGAAGCCCAGAATCATTGACCATTGCTCCGGGAATGGGTCATATTAAGACTCAGTTTGTAAAGTTGCCAACCTGCCATGCTGTTGCTCCTGCATTGCTGTGTGTACAATGATGCAGGTATAAAAAAGCAGTAATTCGACTGAAAAATGCCAGTTGACTCAGGGTCTTCTCGACTGAAGACTCGACTCATCTTTTTGGGGACAGCCTTGGTAAAGAGCGACCAAACCAAATTACGATGATGTAAGTATGCACGCTGGTAAATGATCATGGGAGCTGTAGTTTTTTTGTATGCTAACAAATAACCATTGTTTAACTTTGTCAAAAACATGAAGGATTCAACTTCTACTAGCAAGTGCTGTAGTGGATGCCAATTTGTTCTAGAGTATGGAAAGTAAACCCCAGGAACACACTTCATTGTTTGAAAGAAATGCTGAATGACATTAAATTACAGAAGCTAGTGGAACAGAGGCTAGCCCAACCATGACGTCATGACTTTGACTCTTTATAGAACATTTTCCAGCAATTACAGTTGGTTTATAGCACAACTTCTCATGTTGATCTCTCCATAAGCTATGTCTTTTTTTCTTTTTTTTCCCTACCATCTGTGTGGGCTGGTATCTCACGATGACGCCATTTTTGGTTGAAGTGATCCTTTAGATGTGCATGATTATTGATTGTGTAATTATGCAGCTCTGTTGTCTTTTCTGTTTGCCATATAGTATGTAATTTATTACACTGGACAGACAGACAGACACACAGAGTCTGAATGAGGAGTCCTGAATAACAACAGCTCCCCTGTCCTCTGAGAGGAGACAGCAGAAGGTTTGTGCGTTTCAGGAATATGATCTTCCTCCCATAAAGCTGCTGTCTGAGCAGACCTGTCCTGCCAGCCACTTTTTATTACATCACTTCACCCAGGCCAGCATTTGAATAAGTGTGTGTGTGTGTGTGTGTGGGAGCTGTACTCTGCTTCGATGGAGCTTTGCGTTTTATTACATCACCGTTCTACATCCAGCATTTGACTGCTTCTGTGTGTATGTACGTTTATGTGTGTGTATGTGTATGTGTGTGTGAATCATGCTTCACAACACACTCTCCTCCCTTTGCCTCCTGACTGTATGCTGAGATCTATCCAACTCCCCCCAGTGATGAGGCAACGGCTCATGACAGGAACGTCAAATGAAGACAGATGGTGGATGGGAGTTGACCCCTAACCCTGGTGATTAGATATGGGTGCTGTAATTGGCTGGCTGTGTTTTCCATCAACAGGCATTATGGGCCACTTTGCCGGCCAGTGCCATTAGCGGCTCTGCTATTCCTGGAAGCACCTGGAAGCCGCAGTGCGCCTGTGCTCACTCTCTCCATCCCTCAGGTCTTCTCTACTTCTTTATTATCAGCATCGTTCCATATCAGCAAAGACTCAACAGTCATGTGGTAATACATGATGTGGATTATGAGAAATTGGATAAAACTGAGGGTTTGTCGTAGGCGTTTTAGTCCTCAATAATCATGAGCGCATTGGCTTAGAAATGTATGATCTATCCACACTGTTATCTCTCATGTGTCATCTTATTCAATTCAATTCAATTTTATTTTTATAGCGTCATATCATAACAAAGTTATCTCAGGGCACTTGTTCATATAGAGCAGGTCTAGACCGTACTCTTTATATTTACAGAGACCCAACAATTCCCACCATGAGTAAGCACTAGGCGACAGTGGCAAGGAAAAACTCCCTTTTAACAGGCAGAAACCTCAAGCAGAACCAGGCTCTAGGTGGGCGGTCATCTGCCTCAACCGGTTGGGTTGAGAGAAAGAGAGCGGGAGAGAGAGAGAGAGGGAGAGGGAGCAAGAGCAGGAGGAAATAGAACATCAGCAGCGATGAACGGGCCCTCGCACATCTGCGCACGTCAGGGTGTGCAGCATCCACTGCTCTACGACTGGACACGGCACGGAGAGGTTAACTGGGAGAAAGGGGAAGATTCCCAGCATCACGGGCTGATTCTTGGGCCGTGAGGGCCAGAGACAGGGTCGGCAAACACAGTAATTTAATAAATAGATCATTCATCTCAGCGCCCATAAAAAATAAAGTAATCAGGGTTTTCCCTAACACTATAACACTTTAGTGCACCGCCCAAGTGTTTTGATTCAACTGATTCTGAGTCCTCTCAAAGATAGTTAAGAGGACAGAGGACAGTGTGTGTGGACACTCTTAACTATCTTTGAGAGGACTGAGAATCAGTTGAATCAAAACACTTGTGTAGGAGCTACACACACACACACACACAGAACCGACAGCAGAGCAGAGATTTTTTTCATATTCATATTCATATATACGTATGTATATGTTTTAGAAAAATACAAATTATTAATAGTCGTAAAGAATAGTGCAATGTAGCATATTTACATAGTAAAGCTATAATTATGTATCTCCGGCATAATGGGTTGTGAACTAAAGTGGGCTGGTCTGAAACATGAAACTCCTTGGTTGAAAATGAGTCCCACTCCGGCCCTGCTGGACACCGACCGGTTGACACAGATCTGAATTTTCATGTGTTGTGGACAGTGCACAAAAAAGAGACATGTATCTGCCTGATACTGTTCCTGAGTGAAGTTTAGAAAGAATGAAAAAGACAGACATTAGTCAGAGTCAGTCCTTCCTCCTGTCCTCCTCACTCTGCTGCTGTGTCATGTAAATCTAATGATGATTGTGTCACAAAGCTTACTTCCTATTTTCAGTAGGTGGCGCTATGACTATGACTGAATATTGGCATATAGATGTCCTCAGACCTGTAATCTTATCCAGCATGAGAGATTTGGAGCAGATTGGATCGTGTACACTCAAGTTACAAGAACTTCCTGTTTTTATGGCGGAACATGGAAGTTCAACGCCATGTCACGGGCACGCCATTCAACAAAATACCAAGCTTTACGCAACTTTTAATCACAACGGTCTTTAGATTGTACAGCCCAAATTTGAAGAGGATCTGATTTATTTACTATCTAGGAGAAGTTCACTAAAGTACAGAGCCTTCAAATGACAAAAAATTGCCTAATATTGCACAGAAAATTCAAAATGGCTGACTTCCTGTTGGGTTTAGGATATGGCTCCAAGAGGCTTTTTTTAAAGTCTAGACATGATGCATCTCATCTTTAATTTTGAAATTAAATGGTGATGGTTCCTGGATTTTACAGGAAGCCAGTGTAGAGAAGCTAATTTTGGAGAAATATGATCCCTTTTACTGGTTCTTGTCAGTAAACGTGCTGCAGTATTCTGGATCAACTGGAGAGTCTTAAGGGACTTATTGGGGCAGCCTGATAACAAGGAGTTGCAATAATCCAGCCTAGACGTAACAAATGCATGGACTAGTTTTTCTGCATCTTTTTGAGACAGGATGTGCCTGATTTTTGCAATGTTATGTAGGTGAACAAAGGCAGTCCTTGAAGTTTGTTTTATTTGGGAGTTAAAGGACATATCGTGATCAAAGATAACTCCAAGATTCCTTACGGTGTCCCTGGAGGCCAGGGCAATTCCATCTAGAAAAACTATAACTTTAGATAATGTGTTTCTGAGGTGTTTGGGGCCAAGTACAATAACTTCAGTTTTGTCTGAGTTTAACATCAGAAAATTGTGGGTCATCCAGCTTTTTATGTCCTTAAGGCATGCTTGAAGTTTAACTAATTGATTGGTTTCATCTGGCTTGATCGATAGATATAATTGGGTATCATCTGCATAACAATGAGCATTTATGGAGTGCTTCCTAATAATATTGCCTAAAGGAAGCATATGTAAGGTGAATAGAATTGGTCCAAGCACAGAACCTTGTGGAACTCTGTGACTAACTTTGGCGTGCATAGAGGATTCATCGTTAACATGTACAAACTGATATTGATCTGATAAATAGGACCAGCTTAGTGCAGTGCCTTTAATGCCAATTAAATGTTCTAGTCTCTGTAATAGAATGTGATGGTCAATGGTATTGAATGCAGCACTAAGATCTAACAAAACAAGTACAGAGACAAGTCCTTTATCTGATTTAATTAGAAGGTTGTTTGTAACTTTCACCAGTGCTGTCTCTGTGCTATGATGCACTCTAAATCCTGACTGAAAATCCTCAAATAGCTTACTGTTGTGTAGAAAGTCACACAACTGATTGGCGACTGTTTTCTCAAGGATCTTAGAGAGAAAGGGAGGGTTAGATATAAGTCCATAATTTGATAAAACCCCTGGATCAAGATTGTGCTTTCTAAGAAGAGGTTTAATTATAGCTACTTTAAAAGACTGTGGCACATAGCCTTTTAACAAGGACAGATTGATCGTATCTAGTAGTAGAAGTGCTAAGGGTAAAACTTCTAGCAGCCTAGTTGGGACGGGGTCTAAGAGACAAGCTGATGGCTTAGATGAAGAAATCATTGAAGTTAGTTGATGAAGGTTGATGTGAGAAACGCAGTCTAAATGTATAACAGGTTTTACAGTTGTTTCTAAGATTCCTGTGTTTGAAGATAAGTCAGTACCGGCTGAGGGCTATCTTGCCAGACTAAACGTGATTCTTCCAGATTGGTGGAACGCCATTTCCTTTCAAATCTTTGCAATGTTTGCTTTAATTTGTGGGTTTGGGGGTTATACCATGGCGCTAACCTCCTTTGTTTTATTATCTTCTTTTTTAGAGGGGCAATAGAGTCGAGTATCATTTGCAGTGAGCCTGCAGCACTATCAACAAGATGATCAATTTGGGAGGGACTAAAGTTAACATAGGAGTCCTCTGTTATATTGAGATATGGCATTGAATTAAATGCTGATGGATTCACTTCCTTGAATTTAGCTACAGCACTATCAGATAGACATCTAGTGTAGGAATGTTTGCCTAATGGCGTGTAGTCCAGTAATAGGAATTCAAAAGTTATTAAATAATGGTCCGATAAAAAAGGATTCTGTGGAAAGACTACTAGATGTTCAATTTCTATGCCATAGACAAGAACAAGATTGAGGGTGTGGTTAAAACAGTGTACATGTACACTCTGACAGAAACCAATCGAATCTAATAATGAGATAAACGCAGCACTAAGGCTATCATTTTCATATAAAAATCACCTACAATAATGACTTTATCTGTTTTAAGGACTAAACCTGATAAGAACTCTGAGAATTCAGATAAAAATTCAGAGTACGGTCCAGGAGCTCGGTACACTGTAATAAAAAGAATTGGCTGTAGTGTTTTCCAGGTTGGGTGTGAAAGACTAAGAACAAGGCTTTCAAACGAGTTATAATTTAGTTTAGGTTTAGGGTTGATTAATAGACTTAAATTGAAGATGGGTGCAACTCCACCTCCTCAGAGGAATGTGAGTATTAATGTGACTGGGGTGGGGGTGGATTTATTTAGGCTAACGTATTCATCATGACACAGCCAGGTTTCAGTAAGACAAAATAAATCAATATGATAGTCTGATATTAAGCATCTGATATCTTATCAGCCTTTTCTGTCCAGAGCACCTGCGTTTATCTCCAGATGCACTCTTCATACTCAATATCCATGGATGCAGTGTACTATTTTGGATCATGAGGCTAGAGTGTTTAACATCTAGACCTCTCTGTGTGGTTTGCCACTATGTGCTGGCAGAAAGACCAGCAGCAATATGAGCCATCTGCACTGACAAATACTCAATATTAAAAGACTTGGATCTGGATCAGGGGTTAAAACACTTGATTGGGACTCATTAGAAATGGACCTTATGTCCAGTTCTTGAACTTGAACTTTGATATTTCCTAATTAAAACACTCAGTGTTCTCCCAGATATTTCCCAGGAAAATCCTGTAGTTCAGAGTAAGTGATGCAGATTAATGTTTGCAGTTTGTTTTGACTCTGGGAAGTACAGTGCAGAAACACCACAGCAATGAGAGCTGAGCACTAAAGAAGATGCCAAAGAAAGCAACGATGTAAAGTGATTCGACTTTTCACATACACACCAATAGCTACAGTAAATGTGCTGGCTCAGGCCAAAAACCAGATGTACCTTTGTCAAGATCGAAATCAATCAAAATGTCAATAGAATCTTGTGACTTTCCTTTTTCTACGGAAAGCAACCAGAAAATGGATTGTATTGATGATCCCATTATTAACGTGCAGTTTAGAGGTTCCAGAGGGATGTGTCCTCTGTGGCTCCACATTGAGAAAACTCTGGCTCACTCTTGTGCTTTTGTAATGGCTGGGCTCGAGCCCTGGCGACCAAGGGAGACAACCTGTGCTCTCAGCCTGTGTTATACTTCAGCACTACAAATTAGCAGCTTGCAGGCGGCTGCATTGTTCTGCCAGAAGCCGGCTGTCCGGTTCAGCAGGACTCAGCAGGATCACATCCCAGCCACAGTGAGTGTCACCCAGACCGGTGACCATTGGTGTTTTCCTTTTTATCTCCTAAATTCTGACTTCTCCCTTTAGGACTGTGTCCTTGGAGGAGTCATTTGTGTGAATGTGGATTGAAGTGAATGTCCTTCTCTGAAAGCTGCTCACTACTGAAATCTGATCTGGCATTTATGAATGCTGCCTTCTCTGTAGACTTTTCCACGAGCTGATACTGCCGGCTCTTTATGGAAAAATGTGAACTTTTTATCCCTGTCAAATGAAGAGTATGTGGGAGGAGCTGTGTATCAGTCAGGCCTGCTTTACTGAACATGTGCTTGTGCTTGTGCATGTGTGTGTATGTGTACAGAACAGTGCCAGAGTTGTCTCCCTGTTTATAGAGAGATCTAGCAAAACTATAACCGGCTGTTGATAGAGTATTGTGCACTTGTGTACCAAGCTGAGACTTTGCTAGGTTTTCAGAGTTCAGAGCAGAAAAACTCAGTGAGCTCTGGGAGATTAATGATGGTATTCCTGCTGCAAAAATCAATCTATACAGCATGTCTAACCAAAATGTAGTTTCACTTATTATTTTCCTTATTTTGCCATATTGATAACAGAAAGAACCTGAGTTTCTGGTGAGTAGTGACTTCAGTCAGAGGCTGACCTGAACAAAAACACACAGACAGGCACACCCTGCACACACAGTCAGTGTGCCCATTGCTAGCTCTCTTAAAGCTAACGTACATGGTACATTGGCTGTTTGGGGCATATAAACACAAATGGTCTAGCATTCAAATTTGTGTAAATGATGCAAGGTTAAAATCTGCTTTGCTTCCTGTCTGAACACTCCTTAACAATGATGCTCCACACAAGAACGAGCACATTAAGTTAAAGAGGAGACTTCAAGTTAAGCCAGACTTTTGCTGGATAATAAAATGGACAACCTTTTTGGCAGGATTGCTACACAGTGTCACATCAGAGACTGTATGGTTCTGTGTTTCACAGAAACATGGCTCAACCAAAAGACCCCTGACAAGGCCGTTACACCAGCAGGCTATGCACTCTACAGATGCGATCGCAGAGTGGAAGAGTGCGGCAAAACTCGCAGAGGGGGCACTCCAGCTCTCGTCAAGCAGTCACGGTGTACAGACACAAAGGTTTTAGTCACACTATCCTCACCTAATGTGGAATATCTGACGATTAGATGTAGGCCGTTCTACTTACCAAGAGAACTACAGTGCATTTTACTGAGCATTGTTTACATCCCCCACTTGGCACATGTGGATGAAGCACTGAGAGAACTCTACAGCATGGTTAGTAAGCATGAAATTACATATCCTGATGCTGCCTTCATTGTGCTAGGAGACTTTAACCATTGCAATCTGAAGTCCGTCTTACCAAAATATGAACAATATATTACCTTTCCTAACAGAGGAAATAACACACTGGACCAATGCTACAGTAACATCAAAGAGGCATACACTCCCCAAGCCTAACTTTGGTAAATCTGACCACATTACCATCTTGCTGCAGCCCACACATACCAAGCCAAACCAGTCAGGGTGAGGACTGTACAAAAGTGGTCAGACAACGCATTGGCTGAACTGCAGGACTGCTTTGAGACAACTGACATGGAGGTGTTTAGGGGGTCACAGACAACATCCATGAATATACAGAGACTGTTAGCTCTCAGACCGATAGCCCTCAGGACTATCCGGGGTTTTCCTAATCAGAAGTCATAGTTCAACCAAGATGTCTGAGCTAAGATCATGGAGCGCAACATGGCTTTCCAATCAGGCAACAACCAACAGTATAAATTGGCCCGTTACGCTCTGCTGAAATCGATCAGGGCAGCAAAAAGGACCCATGCACAAAAACTGGAACGCTGTTATGCTGATAACAACACCCGTAGTATGTGGCAGAGCATACAGGCTGTCACAAACTACAAGGGAAACAAGTATACTGTCACCATTTCAGACATATCCCTCCCAGACAGACTTAATGTTTTTTATGCCCGCTTCAATATCCCCCATCAGGACACCTCGCTAGCACTACCAATGTCACCATGGGGCCCGGGGGAGAGCATTCTCCAGGTGACACGTGCACAGGTTCTCAGGTCTCTGCAGCAGATCAACCCCCATAAGGCAGCAGGGCCGGATGGAGTGTCACCTAGAGATCTGAGAGACTGTGCTGCTGAGCTGGCAGATGTGTACACCAACATCTTTAACACGTTGCTGGTCCAGGCTGTTGTTCTGCGCCACTTTAAACACTCAGTTATTGTACCTGTTCCCAAAAAGCCACACACATCCTGCATGAACAACTTCCATCCAGTGGTACTCACATCAGTCACCATGAAGTGCCTAGAGAAAGTGGTGCTGAAATTCATGGACTCCATCATACCTGTGACCACCAATCCTCTTCATTTTGCCTACTGGAAAAACAGATCAGTGGACGATGCTGTGGCCCTCGCTCTCCACTCAGCCCTTGAACACCTGGACAACCCCAACACCTACGCCTGCATGCTCTTTCTGGACTATAGTTCAGCTTTTAACACTGTCCAGCCCACTAAGCCAGTAGGGAAACTGGCAGATCTGGGGCTGCCCACTCCTACCTGCAAGTGGATTTTAGATTTTTTGACGAACAGACCTCAGGTGGTTAGGGTGGGGAATATGGTAACAGCAGCACTGAACATCAGCACTGGAACCCCCCAGGGCTGCTGCCTCAGCTCTAGACTATTTTCTCTCTACACTCATGGCTGCCTGTCCACCCATAAACTTAGCAGCATTTTTAAATTTGCAGATGACACAACCATCCTAGGACTTATCAAGGGTAACAATGAAGGGCACTACAGGCAGCTGGTGGATGACACACTCGCCTTTGGGGAGGAAAACAACCTTGTCCTCAACACTGACAAGACCAAGGAGCTTATCCTGGATTTTAGGAAGAAAGCTCCACCCCTGCAACCTCTCTAGATTAAAGGCACTGAGGTGGAACGTGTCTATAGCTTCAGGTTTCTGGGTCTGCACATCACCAATAACCTGAGGTGGTCAGAAAACACCTCGGCCACTGTCAAGAAGGCACAGCAGAGGCTCTATTTCATCAGGTCACTGAAGAAAGCCGGCCTGAGCCGTCAGCCTCTTACCCAGGCCTATAGAGGTCTTGTGGAGAGCATCCTCACCAGAGGTATCACTGTGTGGTATGGAAACACCACACTAAGGGAGAGGAAGGCCCTCCAGAGGACTATTAAAACTGCAGAGAGGATCATAGGAACACAGCTCCCCTCCATATACTCAATCTGTGCACCCACCACTGCAGGAACAAACTTCGGACCATTCTCAGAGACCAACATCACCCTGGACACTCTCTGTTTAGGTGGAGAAGCTCCAGGTACCAGCTAAGACACCACCAACCAGAAAGCATCAGAACAAACACAAAGCGCTTCCACAGCAGTTTCTTCCCGGTGGCTATTAGACTACTTGCAAAAGACATTCAAGCTGGTATGAAATCCCCTGCCCCTAGTTAAAACTCTTCTGACACTGTGTATATTGTATTATTTACTATTTATATGAATCTTTTATTTTTTACTATTTGTATCTTTTTATCATATTTTTTTATCACTTGACTGAGGTCCGCACATGAATTCCAATGCTCTTGTACACGTGTACCTGAGCAAATGGCAAATAAAGTCTTGAACTTGAACTTTGAGGCCTTATCAGATGCCAGAATTCTGTCTGGAATGTGTGCTTGCATCGATGGCTAGTGCAGCAGTGCATTGTCAGATGATGTTACACTTGTGCCAATGCAGGGTCAATGTGTATTTTGGTGCAGTGCTATTGTCAGTCTGAACATGGTCTTAGAGGAAACAACAAGAACAACGTCAACTAATATTAAGGCTGCACTCAGTGCATCGCTCCAGACTTCTCTGACTTCTTCAGATGAACAGTCACTATGTCCTTGGTCATGGATATTGTGGTTCATGCAACACGTGCACTTCATGTGATCCTGAGTGAGCGTTCAGACCAAAAATAAAATTAATAAATGCAGCGGGCTGCGTTCATTGTCTCACCACTTGCTTGAGGCACCAGTGAGCTAATGAAGTACAAAGTACCTTTCATGTGTTTTTTGTTTGCAAGATTGGAACATATTGTGAAAGATAGCATGACAGCTTCAGACTGGATTCTACTCGCAGCTCCTCCCTTACTCTGCGCCACAGTGACGAACACCTGACCTGCTTTACAGAGATGACGAGAGAGGGAGAAAGGGCATCTCATGAGAAGAATGAATGGCGAGGGAGAAGGCACAGGTGGGAGGGCGAGAGGGAGAAGTGGCAGACAATTACTAGGCCATTGTCTGCCTGGCATCTGCACCTCCGTCATCAGTCAGCCGCTCTCCTCACTGGCTAGCTACAGACACGCACACGCACACACACACACACACACACACACAAATGCAACCCACCCAACACAGATTCCGTCTGTGCACCTCCCTCTCCTGTCTGCTTCTTCCATGCTCAGACTCAGTGGAGCAGGTCAGATTCATTGAGGCTCAGGCTTTATATAGATACAGTGACCTCATGCCAGCATCTCCAAGCTGCTTCCTTGTCAATCTTTGACCGATGATGTCTGGCGCTGCGGGGTGGAAATGTCACTTAGGAAAAGCTCACAGAGAGGAAAGAAATCCCCTGCAGCTTTGTACTGACTTAAGCTTTTATTGCACAGCTGAGATCTTAGTGTGTGTTGGAAGTGCAACAGAAACCTGCATAAAGACTGTGACTTTATATCATAACACACACTCTGTGTAACCAGGCAGTTGCTCTGTGGCTTCTTCTTAACAAAGCAGCCAGCCGCACTCTTAGCCTGGGTAATGGAATGTGACATGCTATAGTTTAAAAAAATTAAAATATTTAGTTTGTTTTCCCCTGTCATCCAACCTCATGAATAAGCACACATGGTTGTTATTTTGGGTCACAACATTCAGACACAAATTTGAGACTTCTTGTTTTAATGTGGCTGTCAATCAGATATCAGCAACATTCATCCACCATATAATACGGTGACTAGTTCTGATGCAGATGTTTGGGAAGTCACATTTAACTACATACTTGCCGGGCTATATCTGCAATTTGGGTCCATCACAAAGAGAAATTGCCTGAAAGTTTTGCTTACTTTTAAAAGCTGCATTCATTGGTTTTGACCACAAGTGGGAAGTAGAACTGACTTTTAATCACAGCAAAAGCACAGGTGCAATTAATTACTAGCCTGACATCACCAGAACAATTCGCAAATGCAAATTAGTCTGGAACCTCTCAGTTCATTTTCGATTTCCAAGGGGCGCAGACCAATATGCCTCTGAGCGCAACTGAATAGACCTACAACCAATCAGAGCTACAAAACGAAGAAAAATGTAAACAGGCCAGTGTGTAGTTTAACAACCTACTTTCAAGAACTGAACGGAATTAACCAGTTTTTAGAAGACGTCGGCATCAACAGCACCAGATAAAAGGAATTGGGAGCCTACTCCTTCAAAGACACAGAGGGCTTTTTTTAAGAAGTGACACACTGTCAATAGTCTTATCAAGAGCACTGTAAATGGATGTGTTAGCTTGTTTATGTTCAAGTCCAGTGTCTAGTACTCTTTATTATGAGGAGTACATTATGAAATACCTTCTCACTGTAACTCAAAATACATGTCTTCTTACTCCATAAAAATATAGAAATAAAAAACATTGTATAGCCACCATCTCATTGTCTTAAATTGAATGGCTTATATAGTATATATTCTTACCTTCATGTATCCTTACTTTTACATTTTAAGATGGTAAAAGACATCAATTAATCAATGACAGACAGATCACTTTATCAAACTCTGCGACTCACATTGCAAGACTGGGTCCACTACTATCCTGGCGTACGCTGGTATCGCATCAGTTGGGTGGAGTTTGCACATACTGAAATCGTTGCTCTTTGACCCTTTCTGAGTTGCGCTCAAATGGTACTCTGTACACTTGCTTAATTCCTGTTGCGTTGGAGGACACGGTCAATGGTTGAAAAGCTGACACTGGTGATTCCTTCAAAATTTGCATTGTGTTCTGTATACAGTAAACTTTCAATGACCAAAAAAAACAAAAACAAAAAACAATTACCTGTTCTCTTCTCTGAATCTCCTGATTATGGTGGCCACAGAGAATCTACTGAGATGAGGATGGACTCTTTGTCTTGCTTCCCTCATCGTCATTCCATGAACTAAAACATGGTCTATTACAGTTTCATCAGAAATGACTGTTCTTGGTCTTGGTCTTGGTCGTGCTCTTCCTCATCCCCCTCCTGGAACACTCAAAAAAAAAAAAAAACTTGATTTAGGAAAATAAATAAAAATGGAACATGCTATTACAGAGGCTATTCCACACTGAGAGGCAGGGAAATGCTACAATTATAGTCCGCCATTGTTAAAACTAGAACACCTTGTTATGTTTAGAGTGTTTAGTTGATTTAGTTTTTGAGGCCCTATTTTGTGGTGTTTCTGTTATCACACCTGCAAGGGGAGGGGAGGGGGCGTCTATCTGTGACATCAGTCTCAAAATATCTTCATTGATATCATCTGTCAAACTGTTGGACAAACTGAAGGACAGGTAGACAGACAGAAAGATAGACATGTAGGCAGGCAGGTGAGCAGGCAGATAAGCTAGCAAGTATGTAAGTGGAATGTTGACAGACCGTGGTGTAAAATGAAATGAGAGGAGGCAGAAATGGATAGAGTGAAGGATGGGATGTTGAACAGGTTCGACAGACTAAAGAATTAAATGCCACAAGTGACTGAGTATCCATCAAACTGACATCCTATTTGGCATGAGGAAGAGACAGAGAGAAGGAGATGGTCCATACCTGCACTGTGTCATCCTCAGTATAGAGGGAGGAGGAGAAGGAGGATGTGGGCCGGGATCTTGCTCGCTGCCTGGATGATCTCCTGCTGTTCACACGGAGGGGGAGGACAGTGTGTTTAAGTGGCTCTGCATACCAACCACTTGTGAGTGGCTCCTGCGAAAGCCTCCGCTGGCTCAGCATGAAGCTGGGGGTTGGTGGGAGTGAGGGTGCATCCCCTCTCCTACCGCACCCCCACCCAACTGCCCCTCCTTACCTCCCCTTGAGTATCCCCCATCACTACACTCTAATGCTGCTTGGGGTATTCTTGTAGGACAGCATAGATACCCAGAAACAGTCATCTTAATAAATTAATTGGCATCCAAACGTAAAACCGGTATCATCATCATCATCATCATCATCATCATCATCATCATCATCATCTGTTTGGATGCAGTAACCTGCTGCCTCATCTCTCAGTCTGTTTGTCATCTCTCTCCCCTGCTACTGACGTAGTGTAATAATACTGTCATCAGCCACTTTCTTTAGCTGCGCTGACTGATGTCCAGACACGAGTAACGTCTGCAATCTTGAAAATTTCAAGGGCGCTTATCTGGACGCATATTGCCACCAAGGGCAGCAGACACAAGTGGAAAGTAATTTGGGAACTGATGACTCAAAATGCAAATAAAAACTGCATTGTTCCTTTTAAAACTGTATCGACAAAGTGTTGAACTGTAGTTAATTCAGGGATTCTTTTTTTTAACATAAATTGGGTGTCACTCTGTAAAATGATTGACAAAAGAACTGTGTAACATTATGCACCACTGACAAAAAAACACTCATTAAATCCCAAACTTTGACCAAACCAATTGCAGTTTTATGTTTGCAATGATGGATGAGCTCACTCTGGACGCACAAGAACTGCTCAAGAATGAATACCAGCAAATTACTTCTTCAGAAAAAGAAAAACAAGCCTCTCTAACTACTCTGACTGTGTGCAGACAGAAGTGGCAGCATAACTTCAAAGGAGAATGGCCACCTAAACTACAAAAACAAACTCAAAAATACAAGTTTCAGTAACACAGCCACCTTTCTCTTTCAGACATGGACGAGTGTGAGAACGACTACAATGGAGGCTGTGTCCATGAATGCATCAACATACCTGGCAACTACAGGTGCACCTGCTACGATGGATTCATGCTGGCCCACGATGGACACAACTGTATGGGTAAGAACAGTCGTTTCAGTACATTCCTCCTCTATGTGTGTGTTTCTGTTAACAGGGTTGACGATTGATGGATGGATGGACTTAATGACTATAGAGACTATGTACAAAATAGATACAGATATTTTATAATGTGGTCTCATGGGAATTTTGTCTGGATATGTTGATGCTCAGTGGGACTGAATTACAAAGAGCTGAGACATACTGACAACAGGTGCGTGCTCTATTAAAAAGAATCTATTTGAGGATTTTAAGGCCTATGGGAAGTCTGTTTGTAAATGGATGGTTGTCATTTTAGCTGTTAATCTATCCTTGTGTGTATTGTGAGTGTCTGAGTGTTTTCTGATTCAGTGTATGATTGTGAATAGATATGTCTGTCTGTCTGAGCTTAAGAGAGTATGCTTAAGGGTACGTGGATGTTCCTGTGTGTGTGTGTGCGTGTGTGTGTGTGTGTGTGTGTGTGTGTGTGTGTGTGTCTGTATCTTGTAAGCCCGTCTGGCTCAACCTGCCTCTCCCTGGAGAGTCCCTCTGTCATCATTTGGAGGCTTTCCATGATTTGTGCTGTTTTGTGCTTGTTTCTCTGTACTGTTGGGAGGGTGGTCGGGGTTGGAGAGTTCTCCTACAGATATCTGGCTGTGCTTTATTACTGACAGATCCAGCCTGTTTAGCCCCAGTGCTGCGTTATTGACTTAGTGTCAGCCAGACTAATGTTTTTCCCTGTGCAACACGTAGTTCTGCATGGATGGGCTCAAACACATTTCATCCTGTCAGTCTGAGGCAGAAACATAAAAAACATCTTTGGTGGTAGTGGTGGTGATATGTTTTGGCATTTCTAAGTGTTGTAGCTCCCTCTTTGAGCCTTTGGAGAGATTGAGTGAGAGATTGAGTGCTAATAGCAGCAGCCAGCAGTGCAGAGTAGCTGCTGAGTTGTGGATTCACCTCACAGGAATACTTTCAGACAACTGATATAAAGCAAAGTTAAAGACACCCTGCCATCAGAATTCAACTGAACAGAAACCACTGTTAGAAATGGATGCCCATGCTGAGGTTCCAACTTGTCTCTATGGTTTCTATTGGATAAGTAAAAGTTGTAAACATTGGCTTCACTAATAAAGTTGTATTTTACAGAAGTTGAACTGTCATTAGTCACAAACCTGATGAAAACATTATTTTTTTTGCAAATATTAAACTAGTACAGTTCTGTTTTAATGTGGCACATCAGTATTCATTTTGTGAAATGAAAAGAGATATCAGTCACTGAGAAAGTAACAGTTTTATGTAATGACAAGACTTCATATTGACTGAAAGATCCTCTAGACCTGAGATTTATTTTCTTTGCTTTTGCCACCATTATCATAGCATTTTGCTTACTGGATAATTTGTGGTATGCAGACATGGTAGTCAAGTAAAAAGTAGATCTGAATGTTATGTGGCCCTAGAAAGAGATTATGACTCGGCAGAATATCTCTCTACTGTCAGAGAGGGAAAGCAGAGACAGATGCGTTAGGTACAGGCTCAGGGACAGATCCTAACCAGGGACAGGCTCAGGGACACATCCTAACCAGGTAGAGGCTCAGAGACGGATCCTAACCAGGTACAGGCTCAGGGACTGATCCTAACCAGGTAGAGGCTCAGGGACAGATCCTAACCAGGTACAGGCTGTAGGTACAGTGTTTTGTGTTGTTTATTTCCCGCTGGCTTGTCTGTAAATGGACCCTGCCTATCTCCAGCTGTTAGCTCACGGGTTAGCTGCTGTGTCGTTCTATGTGTTGTGGTTAAGTGAAGGAAAGGGGTGTGAGCTTAGTAGGATTTCACCACACGTGTTTGTGCCGCTAATTCAAATGATACCAACTGAGTCATGTGAGAACTGTCATCACCTGCTCTTTACAGCGTGGTGAGAGGAAGCCAGCCCACGTCTGACTTTAACCCAGAGCCTTGTTTTATTGGATGTTGACTGGATGCAGCTTAATGAAGGGCTGCTAATTAAAACCGGGTTACAGAGTTCAAACGAGGCAGTAAAGCGTAAAAGAAGATGTAAGATCTGTGTGATCACAATCAAAGCCACTACAGGCTATAAGATGCTTCCTTCCCTTTCTCTTTCCTTTCTTTCTTTCTTTTACTCGTTGTTCCTTCTTTTTCTCATCTGGTGTTGCTCATTCCTTCCCCTCTTGCCATTGTTTATTTCCTTCCTCCTTAGTTTTAATCACTGCTTCATTCTTTCTTTCTCCCCTGTTCTTTCTTAGTTGCTTCTTTTCTTCCCTCACCCTTTTATCCATTTGTTTTTTCTTTCCTCCATTGGATCTTTCCTCCTCTCCTCTCCTCTCTCCTCCTCCTCCTCTTTTCTCCTCTCCTCACCTCTCCTCTTGTCTCATCCTCTCTGCTCCTCCTCTCCCCACCCCTCCCCTCTCTCCTTCTCTCTCCTCTCTCCTCCCCTCTCTTCTCCTCCTCATGTCCTCCTCTCTCCTCCTCCTCTCTCCTCCTCCCCTCTCCTCTCCTCTCCTCCTCCCCTCTCCTCTCCTCTCCTCCTCCTCTCTCCTCCTCCCCTCTCCTCTCCTTTCCTCTCTTCCTTCCCCTCCTCTCCTGTTTTGTTTCCTCTCCTCTCCTCTCTCCTCTCCTCTCCTCTCTC
>VMKM01003195.1:0-43785 GCA_008360985.2 Macquaria ambigua
AGACAGACAGACAGACAGATAGACAGACAGACAGTCAGGCAGATAGATAGACAGACAGTCAGACAGACAGTCAGACAGACAGACAGATAGATAGACAGACAGACAGACAGACAGACAGATAGATAGACAGACAGACAGACAGATAGATAGATAGATAGATGGATAGATAGACAGATAGACAGATAGACCGAACAAACAAACTGACTTTCCACAGAAAATTACTTCTTCACTTCATGATATTAAATTTATTAGGTTACACCAAATCTGATGTAAGTGCCTTATTTATTATTAAGTACCTGCTGTATACTGTATATGTCAAACTTATGTGGATATAATGGGAAGTGCGGGGGGTATTTAGGGTTATCAGGTGGGTTCCTTCCATCAGAGAAGTGGAGAAGGTCAAATACATTTCCAGGAGGCACCACAGTGCAGTCTGAGCTGCAGAGAATCACATATTTCTACTCCTGCCGTAAGCAAAATATCTGCTACACTGACAGAACACCTACACTCAGGTCTACATTCATTTGAGAGCAGCTCACCACGTAGTTTCCAAAATAAACAATACTCACAAAGAACAGGCTGCTGTCAGATTGAAAACCATTTCTGTACTGCTTTTGTGTCTTTGTTCATTCTACAACTCGAGGCATCAAAGTCAGACCTTTTCAAATCCTACACATTGGGGCTTTACATTTCTCCAACCATGTCCTTGGTGTTAAATTACTGTCTGTAATTCTGTTTGTTATTTGAATTTTTTGACTTCTTATATAAGAAGAATTTTAAAATCTGTTTATTCCCAAATTTCATTAACATCTGATGTATCCAGTTGGCAACTGCTGGAGTTTGACCTATAGTTTTTGTTTATCAATATATACATATACATTTTTATGACTGTCGTCTATTTCACCTCAGGCTGATCTTCAGCAGAAGTCAAGCTGAATATGACTTTTTTCCAGTTTCTAAGCAAGAAAGTTTTAACATCAAACTCTGGGCAGTGGGCCAAAGATTCGGATGATTTAGGATAATGGCCTAACTCAAGACATATACTTACTTTTAAAAGGAAATTTAAAGCATATAATGTCATTAATGGAAAAAGACTTAAATTATTTTTTTGACTTAAAAAAGGCAGGCAGGAGTTTTATGTAAAATTATACACATCTTATCAGCCTAAATCATAAAATCAGTGAAACAAAGAGAGGAGTGTCCCGTTCCTCTGGATTTTCCCCTTATGTTTAAGTTAAAGGTTGAAATTATCTCTGTCCACAGGAAGCGAAGAACCAAAACTCCTAAAGAGTAACAAGTGATTGAACCGTCTGTTCAGAGAAACCTTAACCAGTTACCAGAAGGCTCTTACACATCGACTTATGGCCGCTGTCTGATTGAAACCGAATGTAAACTGAAAAGGGACGACACAAGTTGACTGAAAACATCGACTGTTAACTCTACAGCCCTCACTCTAATCCTCGCCTGTTGTTTAACACTAGGCAGAAACAGATGCAACATCTGCTGAGATGTTCAGTAACATCTGGAACAAAAACTTAGCTTTCCCTTTACAGGATGTTATCATGAACTGAGACTGTGTCCTGGTGACCATGTTTGATGGCCCCGGGGGAGTTTTTCCCTCCTTTTTTCCATATATTATATATTTTATATTATAATTCATTTTAAAGTTCATTACTTGTACTTTATTAGATGGACCTGCACAGCATCAGTTGTGTGATATTATAACACTCATTATTTCATTACACCACCATTCTGTAATAACCCAAATGTATTTCTACAGAGCAACATGTGTCGTTGACAGACATTAGGCATGATAGATCTACTGCTGTTGTTGTGTTCAGTTCATAGAAGAAACCAACACTCATTGGATAAGGCAGTGCATTTACTCTCTTAAAGCTACATTTGGTCGTAATTTCTGTTTCGAGCTGACAGGAGCTTTTTGTTTTGAAAATGTTGTGTTCTGTGGTATCTGAACATCAGTATTGTTGCTACATCCACACATGCACCTGTGCTGCCTTTTAGCTTGATGAACATCCTTTTTTTTTTACTTATAGCTGAGTGAATGTGTTTGTGCTTTTTTTTTTGCACTATTCTTAGAAAGCTGTTGTACATGAAAAATCCACATGCTTTGCTTCTGAGACTGCTGCATATGGCACCATCGATCACCATTGATCCAGTGCGTGTTACTTGTTACTTGAACAGTAATTGGACTAATTGACCCTGTTGGTTTGATTTGTTCACATAATGCTCAATGTCAGCTACAAGGCATATCCGCCCAAAAATCATGAAAAGCTATGTCAAAAACTACAGAATTTTAAAATCCCTTAATTTGGTTGTAATGTGATCTTGTTTTCCTCCAGTAATAATCTGAATTTATTTTGATTTACATCTGGGAGCAAAGCATAATATTGTGCAAATGAATGGATATCACAGGCTGCCTCACATGTTCACACCTTTGTCCGCTCAAAAACAACAAAAAGTCTTAAAAACAATCAAAGAAGTCTGTTTCTACCTAATGAATAAAAACTAACAGGAAATGAAAAAGGTGCGAATGTGAAAACAGAAAGTTCTACCCAAGACGGACGGATGGCTTCACTTTGATACCATTTCACTAGCTAATGTCTGTTTCCAGACAACAGTCAAACAACAGTCTGCAAACATCAAGAGTCAAACACGAGACAAAACATGCTTCAGCACGTCCATTCAGCCTTTCCCAGCTGCTCACACAGCCAGAACAGAAAAGAGAGAGCAGCTTCAAAACTGTTCTATGAAGATTCGCTTTGTGTGATGTGGAGGAGTAGTTTTATCATTAACACAGCAGTACTTGTGCCTTTTCTACTATGTTGCTAAACTGTAAGTGGCCAAGGTGTTAAAAAAATCATGTCAAGATGTCCGTAAAGGCCCAACACCGAAGTTCAGCAACTCTTTACAAAGCTGATTCTGGGTCACTTTCTTTCAGGTCAGACTTCCTCTTTCTCACTGAAATAAAAGCTTTGGGATTTCTTTCCAGCTTTGTACAAATTTAAAGCAAAAGAGGACAAAAAGTATGTTCTCAAATGCATACGTGTACGTCTGAGGGTTAATCTAAATGAAATCTGGCTCACCTTGAAGTCATTTTTAAGTACCAGTATGTTGGGTAGATAGCATAACCTTGGAGAGGTATGGCTCAAATAACTTTTTCATATCTGATGATGTAATAACTCCGTCAAAGCAAATAAGCAAGACGCAAGAAAAATACAATCAGGCTGTGATTAACAAAATTACCTTTAAGACACTGATCAAAGGTGAACTTAAAAGCCACCTTAAAAGCCTGTTGTTCTAATTCACTTTTACGTGTTTCAGTGATGTCCTGAAAACATCACGATATTTTGAAACAAGGCTCTTCTTCGCACCACTAAAGATAATGTTCACTTTTACCCTTGTTTCAAGAAAAATGAAGATAGTGTAATGGTTTTTTAAAGATTTTTAAGACCCAGAGCCAGAATAAATTATGTTTTACTATGGATAATATTTATGGAAGACTGTGAGGAGCTTCCTCCCACATGCACTTGCCAAAGATTTAATACCAAAGATGATTCTGGGATGGACTGTATGCACATGGTTTTGTATTAAAGCTATGTTACTGTATGCAATAATATTAAAATCTGCTCATTTCTTCAGCCTAAATCACAAGGGGAGGCAGTAGAAACAAGCCTCCCTCCCCCTCTGATTGAAATGCTGTACAAAGTGAGCAGATTAATGTCTTGATTACATCAGGACAGTCCTAAATTTTGAGCATTTGTCTCAATAATCAGGCTGAATGTATGCCTTGACTTATAAAAGTGATGTTCACTGACAAATTGACATGCATGAGATTGTCTCCTTGCTGCACAATATATTCAGTGCACTCTTGCAATGAGGCGGCGTATTTAAGCTATTAAAACTAAGCAGAGCACAAACGGTCTCCTGGAAACCAGGTGCTTTGTCCACACTGGTCTATTGTCTCTTTTGTTTCTGTGTTGTCACTGTCAGATCCGTACCAGAAACCCGATTTGTTCTGTGCACGTGCGAAAATGCGGCTACTTCCTGTCAGCAGTATGTTGAAGCAATTGAAGCAGTTTCTGGGATTTAAATAAAATAATGTTATCTTTGGTTTTACTAGTTATGAAATAGAAGATTTTTTTAATTAAATAAATACACATTTTTCTTGTTTTTGTAAAGAATGTCTAATGTATGGCGCTTGTAGCTGCCCCCAGTAGATATGAGACACGAGGTCAACTGGGTTGAAAGAGAAAAATAAATAAATAAAAGGGTACAATAAAGCAAAATGCATGTGTATGTCTTGCCTTTTCCTATAGCTTTACAATGGGTAGCATAATGAGCTAACACATTCATACATTACATTACATAGTATAGTTAAATAATGCACTTGAAAAATGTCATAAAAACGTAAACGTAACCTTATACTGTATGCTTATTGTAGGCTAATTCACTTGTAGCTTATTAAATAAATACTTTTTCCCTGTTTTGGTAAAGAATGTCTAATATATGGAGCTAATTTCGTCATTCATTGACAGAAAAAGCTGGTAAAACGCTTGCATTGCTTGAATAAAGTAATTGTTAAATTAATTCAATTATGAAAAATGAAATATATATTAAAGTATATTTATTATGATCAATTTTAACCTAAGATATTTTTTTATATATATATCAAATTTAAGCGGACCACTAGATTTTGTGGGTATTGTAAAATTCTCACTAAACATATTTTATCACTATGTATGTCTAAAGATATGTTCCACTTATCAACATGAGGTGTGACTTCAGCTGAAGCTTTCCTTAGCAAGTAGCTGCATTTTCACACAGAATAAATCAGGTTTCCGGTACGGATCAGGCACTGACATCTGTATCAGAGTTGCTGGGTTGATCAATGTGTTTACTGACATGATTTCTGGCTACTTAGCTGGTCAAAAATTCAAACAGTATCTCCTGCTGCCATCTGGGGCTGCCAACAAGCGAAAATATAAAGTAGCTTTAAATTCTTGCTGCCTGATGGTGTTACACCTGCGAATCACCTCAACAGTGAATCCAAAACTGTTGTTCAAGATGACAAATAGTAATAATGTGCTCTTCCGTCCATCAGTTAAAGCTGCACACGATGGTGTATCATACTCGCAAAAAACTCATTCCAGTTACAGATATGATTTTTGAAGACTTTATGTGCAATAATTCAACATTTACTTCCCCTGGATAAAATTGTCTATAAATGAGAAGAGAATTGCTGCTAAAGTATTTCAATAACAAACACTTTGCACTGTGCGTCTCAGCATGTCTCAACAATTACCTCAAGAAAGCCTCTTGAATTGCCTTGAGAATTACCTGCTTTAGAAATTGCCATAGAAACCAGTCCAACCAGTCTAGCAACATGGTGATTTGTGCCCCCTTATATCCCACTTTGCTGTATGTGTATAATGAAGATTTCAAGTGGTGCAGAGGACTGTATTTGTGTGTGATGGAAGGATTTCTCTCCCGGCTCTCTCCTGTGAGGTTCAGATGAGATATCGGAGCAGCATCTTGTCGATGAGAGCTTGTTTTGCCCCGCTACCAATCAGGGTTGTCAACTGTGGCATAATCACTTGAGAAACACATTTTGCTTGTGACTGTTCAGAAAAATATATATTTTTTAAGATATCTTCAATATTTTTTACTGTCATTGTTGTTCAGAATCAGCGTCAATTAAAAACACCCTGAAGCACAACTAAATCTTCTAGGATTCATCACTACTCTACGATGTTCATGCAAAAGACTCATGCAGCTAAATCTCCCATATTATTGACATTAGTATGTATTAGTAGTATTAGTAGGGGATGTTAAATGTTTTCATGGCAGACTCTCTACAGATTTCTCTACGATCAGGACTCATGCACACAAAGACTAAAAGACGAGAAAAGGATGGAGTGTTACAAGAAAAAAACTTTAAATCCTTGTTTTGTTTGCCAGTGAGTCATATTTTATATGACATTTTATAAAAAATAATAGAGCACTTATATGGCTGATATTATGATCGCTCGCAATAATGTGCAGGCTAGATTTCGGTTTCGTTGTGTCTCTGCTGTGCCAAAGTGCTGCACGTCTCTGCCACGAGTGCTACATTGTGTAGAAAATAATAGCCTGAAAATATCTCCGCCTTAATCAAACTTTCTGCAGAGCAGCGAGGGGGAAATGAAAAGACGGCCAAGACTTAAGAGGAAGGTAGACAAGGGAACCATGTGGAGCATATAAAGGGAGGCCAGTGCATGTGAAAAGGGGGATGAACGGAGGGGAAGGAGTGCATCAGTCTGTGTACCTTGAGGCCAAAGTCTGAGGGGAAAGGCCTATAATGGCATGCGCTAGTGTGAGCTAGGCTGGATGGTTGCGTACTCGACAAGATCCCCAGGGCCAGTGTGAGCAGAGCTTCGTGGGCTGGGAGAGGAGGCCAAAGCTGCAGTATCCAGCTCCGCATACTGGACATCACAGTCCTTGTGGCCAGAGTTCTGGAGACAAGAGAGGCGAAAGGTGTGTGAGGAGTGAGGCAGCCAAAAAATATGAGAGAGAGTGAGAAGGACAGATTGACAGACTGACTGAGAGAGAGAGAGAGTGGCAGAGACAGATGAGAAAAGATATTGACTGAAGATCTGATGGTCATGGGGGCATTTTGAGTTTGTGAGCAGCGGCGCTCAAGACGGCGGCAAAGAAAAATGTGAAAGCATGGAACTGTAAGTAAATGTAGATAAAATGTCAGATTAAGACTGAATGTGAGAAGCTCACACAAAGATGGAGATGTTACACAGAAAACCAAAACAGTCGGACAGAAATTAATATAAGGCCATAAATAAAAAGGTTAGAGATGAAGAAGGACTTCAGACTTTGTTTACATGCACATAATGACATTGCTCTATTATTTTGATTCAGAAAATAGTTAAGTTACATGTAGAACAGAGAGATGCTTTTATTCAGTCTCAGTGTGTTTATTTTACATTTGTTTTTATGATTCGGTTCTCATGTGTGCATTTCTCAGAAATTATGCAACGCTCAGAGTTGATGGGCATGAAAACTGGATTTAAACAAAAACAATTGCTGTAACTAAGCAAACCAAGCACACATTGGGCATGTGCTGCAGCTCTCATACTTGGATTACGCATGTCCACACAATCTTTCAAAAAAACTTAAACTATAAAGACAGTAATTTATGTCTTCTGATTCGGTATGAATTCACTGAATATGGCTGTAACCGCAGTTACTGTGCAGCACATGGAGGTATTTACACAACCCGCGAGCGCACTCACGGAGATGCTGGAAAGGTTACTGGAGTATCAGCATGCATGCAAACACAGACAAAGACCTTCATTTAACCAGCATCTGACCACTGTGCACAAACACAAGTCCAATCATGATTGACTTGATGAGCAATTGGCCAAGTGGATGACTGAGTAAATGACATTAATGGGGTAATCAATAAATGACAATGAAAGCTTTTGGTGCTGTTTATCCAATTCCAAAAATACTTCTCAGATGTTGTCTTCTTCTCCTAGAGAGGAGAGGGTCAGTAATAATCTGGAAAAATGGAAATATTGACGGGGGCTTGAAAGATGAAATAAAATAGACAACAAGGTAACAGGACAACATTTAATCAAACAAGGTTTTGATTTCCTCCGCCCCTTTTCTCCTTAAAGGTGATAATGATTGACATTTTTTATTTAGTCCCAGATGTGAAAAATTCTGTGTTTATAAGTTTTGAATAAACTGACCAAAGATGGGCGTTAACATGGTGATGGAGTAACATGTTATTTGATGAAAGGATAAACAAAGTGGTTCTTTCAGCACAGAGAAGGACGAATGGGAGTCAGACTGCACTGATGTTTGTGTTACAGACAAACTAGAATTAGAGATGAATGATGACAGGAATCAAAAGATAACGGACAAATCTCCCATTTCGCCGGCTACGTTTTGAGGAGTAAAAACTGCAGAATCTACTTTGCTGCTGCAGGTATCTTTCTATTCTGAGAGTAAAAACGACTGCATAAATGGGAGTGTCCCTCCTTTTAGTCTGTCTGCTTGTTCCTGGTAAAGAAATCAACGGAGTAAAATAGTAAAAAAGTCCTGTATAAACAGAATCTCAGGATGGACTGTGGGGGTGTGTGTGAGGGAGGAAATGCAAGGGGATGATACCTGTTGTCCCCCCATTGCATCAGTGTACCTTATTTCCAGCTGAGAAAGGATTACATAGAAATGATTGAATCTTTTACAGAATTTCACATTAATAATTTAAATCTACTGTGCAATCTCTCTGCCATTGCACATTTCCCCACAGCTCACACCCTGCACTCGCTGGGTATTTAAATATCTGGAATATTTGTCATGACCAGAGTGCAATCAGGGGGAAAATTACAGCCACATCGCATTCAAAATTGGCAGATAGTGTTTTGCCCCTAGAGAATCATCATTAGTAACACTCGACGCTCAGCAGTCAATGCATGTCTCTCACAAATAGTGTTTTGAAAACCTCCCTGAGACCCTATTCATCTTAAGAAGAGCCCTAAACTTCAATTTAAGTGGAATGTTGTCAGAGATAAGAAATAAATCTAAGAAAAATCTACCCTCTGTGTCCAAGGATTATCAGAATTAAACATCCGGTTCCTTTGAGCATAGAATTGAAGATGATAGTTTAATATCCTCGAATAACTACACAGAAAATCAAAATCAATTCGTCTAGGGGAAAGAGTGATGGTAATTGAGTTATCCCTGCAAGTTTGGCGAGAAAAGATGAGTAATTTAAAAAGCACACCGTAAATGCAAAGCAGCAATTTTAAAACGCTTGGCTGACAGGCTAATATATGAAAACTCAAAGCATGTGGTTATTCAAGAGCATCAGTAAAATCACAACATAGTTTTTTCCATTTTAGGTGATGTTTAAGAGGAAGTTTAGCTGGAGTTGTGTGCATCAATTTCATATTAAAGAAAAGTGACAGCAGTTAGCATTAAGCCAGTTTAAGTTATTCAACAGACAAGCATGAAACACACTAAACACTGAAATGTCAATCCTATCACAAAAGCAATTTTGTTCTCTCTTTTGATTGCTTGTTCTAATGTAACATTTACTTAAAGGACAAGGCTGGTGATATTCTCTGTTTCTCTTATTGTCAACAAATCCCATGAAAAGACTGAAACCATTAGTCCGTCCCTCGATACCCTCTGACTTCCCAACCCTGTCTGTGCCTCTCAGCCCCAGGTCCATTGGTTGCTACTGAAGATGTAAATCTTTAAAAACGTGTCAAAAATACATAGTTTCATTTTTAAAAGAGACATACATAATTTCCCAAAACAGGTGGACACTGTAGTTTTTAGCTAATGTTACTCAAACAGGAAGAAATAGTGCATTTGTTGGGGACTATTTTCAGTGGTGGATGAATACACATTTGGTGCTCTAGTGGGTATTTATGGCAGCAGGACGGTGTACTGTATGTAGGACTGACTCATTCATGTTTGGAACATGTCACACAGTGCAGCAGTGTGGCTCACTGATGTGTTTTTAATAGTTTTTGGACATTAATGGAGCTCTATGGCACAGAGGAATAAGATTAATATAACATCTCATTTTGGATACACAAACCAAACTTGTTAGTTGGATCAATTCATTGTTGGTTTTGGTCTTTTCGTGGCATTTTCTTGACAATATGTAAAATACAGAATATTACCAGACTCATCCTGTAAGACTTGAACTCATGATTGTAACTCCTGAGATGGTTTTGAATGTGTTATTTAGACATTTTAAGTTGATTTGACATTAAACTGACAAAATGTATCTAAATATTTCACTAAACAGATCAGGAGATTTTACAGTATATGGAGGTACAAAGTGTTGATAGCAAACGCTGGAATCCAGATTAACACCCATATGTTATTGTCATCAGTTTCGGCACATCAGCTTACAAGTTTCACTTTCACATATACACCAACAGCAGATGTTTGTTTGTTACAGGCAGCATGACACTTCTTACCTTCATTAGCAATGCAGGTAGCTATGGTAAAACGAATTTAAAGCAGATTGTTCCAGTTTGCTGCTGTTCTGTTCGGCTGCTTCAGCAAGCGTTCACATTTACCACTGTGAGACACAGCTGAAAGGATGCATTTCTGTGCGCACACACACACAACACACACAGGCTTATGCATGCACACACATTGCCTTAAAAGTCCAAAAGAGTTTTATTTTCTTTAACTCAAAGCTGAGACTCCAGCCAAAGCAAATAAAGCCCCCAGAACACTCAAGCATCTGTGCCACTGAGGGAGGCTCACCACGGTTAGCAGAGGCATCTGATACAACAAGGCAAATACTTCATAGTCAACAGTTAACACTCAGGGGCGATGATGTACTGTAGAGCATCACACTGCAATTTATCTGCACACGGTTGCCATGCAAACACACAAGTAATTACGACGGATTAGAGGAAGTGGAGGTGAGGCGAGGCAGAGGGCAGAGCGGGTGGGGGGTGTTGGGGTCAGAACGTGAAATAGTCCACACACACACACATACAGAGAGAGAGAGGACGTCGGCCGGCCCAGGTTTAGATAGAAGGTGAGTGGTGCTGATGTAAATGATGAGATAAGGAGCTTAGTCAAAGCACCCAGTGGATTTACTGGTCAGCTTGTTAGAGAGGCTCCGGCCCACTTTTAACACCACACAAGCAAAGAAGGAAGCAGCTACATTAAAGATCCTCAGTGACATTCAGGAAGCATCACAGCGCTGCATTTCATTTGTAAATCAATTCTCAAATAGCTCCGAGCACAATGGCACTGAAAGTTCACCCTTTCACCAGCAATTACTACTGGCCAAAGGCAGCGGCTGTGGATGACCCCTTCATAAAGAAGCTCCTTTGAACTCGCTTGTGGCATCGCTACTCACCGGCTTATCAGTGAAGGGGGTCGACTCAGAGGGCGCCATGTCGTAATAAGGAGGCTGAAGAGGAAGCTTCTGCATTTCCTCCTCCTTGTCGAGATGAACCACCTGCAGGAAACACCGAGAGCTCAGCAAGACTCACAATGAGCTCCACAACTCCACAAACCAGGCAGGTCAACCAGTTTATACTGGAGCTGCTCTACAATCCTCACCAAGGTTAACTTTGCAATTAGCCCATCACTGAAAACTACTACATTTGTTGCATACACATTAGTTCAGAGCTACATCACTTCAGCAGCAGAATATTACATTGAAAGTTTTTTGACTTCGTTTGCTCACATTTGTTTTTCAGTGCGTGCAGAAACAAGATCTGAAATCTGACAAGGAATATGTCTTGACAGCAGTTTGAACTTTAGCTGCTCTGCTGAACTCCATATGTGCACCAAAGTTATTTTGTCAAATTAATCACTCGCATATTACACACAAAGGTATGATGCAAACCTCTGAAATAGCGGATCTAAAGCAACTGTAAAGCTGCAAAAGCTAGCTGTGCTACGCAGCCACTGAAGGGAAGAACTGCACGGAGTTTAATTCATACATGAAGGTGGCATGTGATCACAAAACAGATATGCTGTGGATTAATTACAGCTCGGCAAACACAGGTTGTCAATATATGGATGAAGCTCCTTGAAACCACCTTTATATGTTAATGTTATGTGTGAAATAATATCTTGCTTCTTCCATTTTACAATAAAAACAAAACTTTAATATATATGAACTATTTTCAACAGCATCACAAACTGGACTTGATGTAAAATCCCTGTTTGGTGTTTTTGAACTCATCCACCAGCACAGACGCCTTTGAATGGAGATTTTCTACAAGTGTGCCTTGTCTTTGTCATATTCCAGAGGAATAGCTACTCAGTGTTCAAGGATTTGAAACTGGACTGCAGAGAGAGGTAGAAATTCAAAAATTCAAAAGTAAAAAAGACTCTAGTTCTGAATGTGTCAAATGTTTGTTATTTACTCTGTAAAAAACTAAAGGATATGCTTGTAAAAGATACATGGGCTTCTATTTCAGTAAAACTATTACAACAAACAGGAGGTCTAAACTTTTTATGTGTATATTTAGAAAACATTGTGAATTCAAGTCAACTTAAATTAGATTTAATAATGATAATAATGTTCAAAAATGACAATATAATACATTATAATTTAATGTTGCTACATTATTTGCTACACTTTATTTTGTGCATTGTTATATTGAAACCACTGTTTGAATCACGGCAACTTGAATTGTACTGAAGAGGTTATTGCATATTATTTTGTATGAATGTCTACCTTACAGCTAAAGATGTTGTTCCTACAGTGATGATAGAAAGACGTTTTAAAAGAATCTTCAGCAGGAAATTAGGGAGTCATTCGTGTTAAAAGAGAGCAGGGCACATTAGAAAAGAAATGAAGGGTGAAGATGATGGAACCAATCCTATTTTATTTATATCTCAAAACAACACGAGTCACACCATGAAGCTCACTCTAAAATTCAAGGTGCAGCTATTAGGTTTTCTGCAGCATATAAGAAGAGCGGGGGGGGGGGGGGGACAAGGGGGGGCAAAGTGCTCCTCTATAGTTCTCCTTCAACAGGTCGGCGGTTTTAAACTCTCCCCGCTTCCTAATTGATCTGTCAAACTCTGTCATGATCACAATGCAAAGTTTGACGCTGCTGACAGCAAAGTGCCCTTTTAAGGCTTTTTAAGGTGGGATGTTCACAACAGGCTCTAGGTACCTTTCATGGCACAAAGGAATTGATTAATTTTCTGATGGCAAATGAACATTCACTCATTACAACATTTGTCAGACCTGCGCATTGCACAATGAAAAGAAATAAAAGTGAATGACAAAAAAATTAAAGTCGTCCCGAACAATGAAGTTATCAACGTAATAAATGTGAGATTCATATAATAGATGTTGAACAATGCTTTGCCCCTTTACACCTCTGTGCTGTTCAATTTAAGGGATCAAAAGGCTGCCAAATGCTGTTTGATCCCCATTTTTCTTACACTCAAAAAATAGCTGTTGAATGCCAGTCAATATGCACTTGGTCGGCGTGAGCTTTTCCATTCATGTTACATCAAAAGGCGAAGAATTTAATAGCTGAGTGGTCGAACGGCGAGCTGAGCACCAGACTTCATATGCAGTTAGCTGGAGGAAACGTTTACTTGGAGCATAAAGACATCAGCCTCCTGGATGGTTGTCGTCTGTTTGGCTCTCTAAGTCCATCTCACAGCAACATACACCGAGTGTTTGTGATGTAGCGAGCGCAGATGTTGATACCGTGGCTGCGTTGCCAGTTTTGCTCTGTGCATTGGGCAGTGATAAAAGCATAATGCTGCCAATTTCTTCAGGCCAGCCGAGTCACCTAGCAACCTATCCTGATGTAAAGCTGTAATATCCAACTTTTTCAGGTTCCAATTTCAGTAATAGGATATACTGCATTAGCTATTATCTGTCTGTGTCTGTGTGGCCCTTTATTTGTAATCCAAACTTTTTACTAAAATTGGGTTTTCATTGATGTTCAATGTGTTTTGGACTGAGGGCTGTGGTCAGAGTCGAGCTGAGGGTCTGGCAGCAGCAATAACACACTTATCAGAAAACAGGAAGAAAAGAATATTTAGTCTTTTATAAATTTAAATGAATTATCCTTGTTGGTATTTCTTCATTTTAAACAATTCATTATTCCTTATATATACATTACGATAAAGATGTGCCACAAAAGACTATGACCAACAGTTACTCTCTTGAGTGATTGAGCAAACCTGGTATTATAACTGTTTGCCTTCTTAGTCTTCAAAAAAAGTACGAAAATTAAGTCTAGCAAAGCTAAACCCGCAGCAGTTCACAAAACATAGCGAACAATAAATAGAAATGTGTTATTATTACAAATTGCCTGGCAGCTCCACAGATGCTGATTATCTCAGTGTCATTTAAAGAAACAGCTCATCAAGATGATTGACAGGTTTTGTCGCAGGAACTTGTCCAGCTGAAGGGAGGAAGGCGAGACTAAAGACACTGTTTTCTGGTTTATGATTGACAGTTATGGCTCAGATTATCTCATAACGACTTATCTTTGCTTTGGATCATTTGGAAACTGTTCTGTCATTGAAACAGATGATGAATGGATGTTGAAGGTGCAGCCATTGTTACGCCATGGCCTGCTGTGCAGAATGAGTTACAGCCATAAATACTAAGAAACCTGAAAGCTTGAACCGTACAAATGTTTTGGTTTTGATATAATACATATACTTTGTTCTGCACATGCCTACAGTGATGCTTATTGTTCATGCATCAGTGATGATTGTTTATTCATGCATACATTACACATCATGTCATGAACCTGCTGTGATATTTTTATTCTTTTGCTTACTTTTATTTTTCCAGATGCAAGCTTGCTGAGCGTGCAGCTTCTTTTAAAACAACTACAGCCATAAAATCGAACACATTAAATCCTGTTTCGTGTCTATTACAGCCTCATCTTTCTACTAATCACCAGTGAGTTTGGCATTTGGTGCCTTGCTCAAGTACTCCTCTGCAGTAGTTGTGTAGGGAGGAGAGCACATTAGTTTCCCTTCCCTCCATTACATTCTTTGCCCAGATGTCCAGGAGTTTGACCTTGGAGCTATAAGGAGTATCATAAAGTTGGATTTAAAATCTCAGCAGTGCTGATACGCTGTGGCCAACTCGGCGTTTAGGTGAATCTTCAATTATTCAGATTCTAATAATTCCTTTTTCCGCTTTATCTCCCCAATTTGGAATGGCCAATTATTTTGTACCGCAGTCCTTGACAACACTAAAGGTCTCAGCAAGCTCACTGCGACCTCTGTGGACTCATGCACACTGTCCCCAGTCATTGATGTGTACATATTGCACTTATCTGTTTGTGCTATGGACAAATCTACAGCCAACACACTGGAAAGCCACCGGGAAGGTTGATGCAAACCCAGTCAAATCTGGGGATTCCTTTATACAGTGTTGCTTTGGTGCTATTTAAATATCCTAATGCAATATAAAGATTGTATTCTCATGCAAGCTTGACAAAACAGTATTGTTCTGTGTGGCCACCAGCTGATGGTGACTCAGACCAGGAGCCAATCATCAAAGGAGCTGTGTAGAGTTGGTGCGACCATGGAAAGTGATGTTTCAAATTTGGAGAGAGGGGCTCGGGAGTATCTTTTGACCCAATTCAAGAGAAGTGCGTCCGGTTTGCGGTTAAGCTGCACTTTTGTAATTGTGGTAGTGCACAAGTAGACTGGCGCAAAAGGAATGCAGCTGCCTTAACTCCACTGTAGAGAGCCATGTGTGACTTTTTTATACTAATGGGGAAATTATTTCATACGCCCGCCATGCAAAGGCGACTTTAGAATGACACCGCCAATCAAACGGAGCAAAGAGACAGCAAAACGTTTTGTTCCAAAAATGCAGCTGTTATTTTGTATTTTCGGAGGTGTTCCCAGAGCTGTTTCACCACCATCCACAATTAGTTTTAATTTTTCCCAGCTGTGAGCACACTCAAAAATCAACCATGTTTAGTACATATGCTGTCTGCTTTGAGTATACTCAGTTATGTCACTTTTCCAGTGTGAACATACTCAAACCTGCTTAGAATTAGTATGTAGTATGGACCTTGGGACATGCCAATAGTGTTGCCTGCTTCTTTTAACCTGCCAATAACATACGTGGTGTTCATGCAACTGCCCCAACCTCTGCATGTCTGTATGTCAAAGCGGTGCCACTGCCGAGGACTGAACACGTGTCTTTGCAGTGGCGGTGAGTGTTTTGCCTTTTCATCCCAGATCAGTGATCTGAGAAAGTTGTTATATCAGTAGATTCTCCTTCTCTATAATCCACTCGATGTTGACATTTCAGTTTGTCTCTGATTAATAATGAAACTGCTCATTCAAATTATGAAAACATGTCTCAGGGTTAAACAAACACTGCTGAGAAATAAAGCTGTTTATCAGCCTTGAGTGGCACTTTATAATATATACTACTCATCTAATAATGTCCAAATATAATAGAAATATATGTCTCAAATCAGAAACACAGGGGCTGATTATAATGCCACCTGCACACATGCATTTAATCCAGAAATAAAAACTGCTTCCCTGCACAAACAACAAGGTACTTTTTAATATTTATGCTGCAGTGCGAGGTCAGTATTTATGTGTCAAAAATGACCCACTTACAATTACTTTACTTATTAAGAGGGAAATTAATTAGCGTCAGATTGGTAATTACGCTACATGTTAGTGGCTTCACTTGGAGAATGAGACATTTCTATATTTAGATATCCTCCCAGCTAATTGTACTGTAACTGGATTGTTAAAGGAACTCTGTGACAGTCCAGAGAAGACGATGTGAAACATTGAGAAATACTAGACACGATAGCCTCCTGTCACTAAACTGACATTTCACTATATTACCATTCGAACACCGACCATAATGTCCAACTGATACCATGTAAAATTACTAAAATCTTTGCCACATCAGTGTTGAATGGCTTTCATAGCTGTGTTATGAGTGTAATTGTACACGTTCTGACTTGGTTTTTGTACACTTTTTAGATATATTTGGCCTTGAATTGGCAACATTTTACTCAAAACAAATGTGACAAAGTGGCAGAAAGTTGAGACAGAAATCTGGAAAGCTCACAGAGTTTGAGTCAGATCAGCCAGAGAGGACAAGAATAAGAGAAGAAGAGGAGGAGGATGAGGAGGAGAAGGGGGATCTTACCTGGATGTCATCGGATGTCAAGTGTCCCTTCATGTCACTGTTCTTCTTTTTGGGCGGGGGAGGGGCTGGTTTGTGGGCGGGTGGGAGGTCGGTCCTGTTAAGAGAGTGAAAAGATAACATGACACTCAGCACAGTAAGGGATCGCCACTCTTTACGTCCCTCACCTTCTACAGCACTCTATAATGAGAAGTCCTGCCTGCACTTGCCTTTTTCCACTCTTTCCTTGGATTTTGATAGATCTCGTGTTGGTGGCTTTGTTGCGGCGGCAGCCATTCCACCTGCCCTTTCAAAGGCTCTCGCTGGAGAGACACTGTGCTAATGAGAGTGGGCTGTAATTGGACACTGAGGTGAGGAGATGGGGATGGAGGGGGTATAGGGGGCAGGGAGAAGGGCATGTGTGAGTCAAGTCCTCAGGGTGGAATGAGCCTCAGCCAGAGTGCCAGGCGGACAAACACCCTGCCTACTGTGCAGCAACTGTTTGTTTGACATGTCATCCTGAGTTGTGACTCAGTGAGCTCAGCAGGCAGCTTCTGCTCTCCACCTTTCCCTGGATCCCTGATACTAACATCCCCTAATCCCAAGGTGCTCACCCCGCCCCTCTGTTGACATACCTGGGGAAGAACAAAGCCTCAACAGCTGAACACCTGTGCTCATTTACATGCCGCCATTAACAGAACAGTAAACTACTATTTTCTTCAAATCAACAATGAGATTTTCACTGGCGATAAAGGCCACTCCGGCACACAGTCGTTGATATGATAATGAAAAGGAAAATTAAATGGTGAACAGGAAAGACAGCAGTAATTGAAAGCTTGATGTTGAAATAGTTTGAGTGCATCTGGATAATTATTTCAGACAAGGAAGCAGAAGGGTTGTTGCAACGAAATCGCTACAAAGAAAACCCCTTCCCTCAAACATGCTGGCAGTCAGATGTCATCTGCCGTATTCTGACATGATATCAGGAGTGATCAAAGATAATGAAGTGGAGCACAGACACTGAGCTGTGTACCTACATGCATTATCTCCAGCTCCTCCCGCCTCCCATTTGCACTGGTTCACGTCCTTATTGAATAACATGACCTTTCCGCAAGGCCAAGCCGGCGTTTTAATGTGCAGAAAATTTGTGCATGAGTGCACCTCTTAACTCTTTCTTTCACGCTCATTATTTCCAGTCCGTATCACCTTGTCTCCAGACAGGGCTGCCGTGCCACTGCCAGATTCATGTGGCACCCTCTTCCGCCTGCCTGCAGCACAGAGGCACAGCAAACGCACAGAAAGGCAGCGTGCAGCACACTCCCTCGTCTACAATAACCTCTTCCATCGCAGAGCCTTCAGAGGGGAAGCATCCATTTTCTCTGAGACAGATAATTATAAGTCTAGTGGAAATGCGGTTTCCACAAGTACAGCGGCGTGCTCATTATAAAGTATTGTAATCCGTTGCTTATGATTGACTGGATTCTGATACAGGTGAGAACTTTGAAAAGAAGCTGTGACAGCCAACAAGATCATTTGCTTTCATGAAATGTATGAGACAAAATGTAATTTTCAGCCTCTGTCTGCCCTGTGCGAACACTGAGACGCCAAATCGTGACATTTCTTCAATTTTCTGAAACAAAAAGCTGATGAACACCTCATGCACTGACATAATTGACATTTCATTAAAAAGAAATGCAGCATCACCCAACATTTGAAACAATATTTACTGTGTTTGACGACAAATCAGTTGCACGTCTTCATGTTGGAACGGATTGATTCAAGCAGGTTGAAATCATACCATGTTTATGTATGATGCAGCATTTGCATTCAGATCCTGCTGTATTTTTCAACTTACATTTGATCCCATAGGACCCCTGATGATTGCATTTCATTGCACATTATGTGAAGGAGCCTGTTCAAATAGGTAGTGTGTTGGGGCCCCATATGCAGAGCGGGTTTATTAAATCTGACCAAACATGAAGAAACTCCCTCATCTCATGACTGCCACCCCACAGCAACCACTTTCTCCCTTTCTTGATTGAATTCAGCTACATTTGTAATCATGTTATGCACAAGCAGCAGCCTCGGGAGACTGTCAGTGTATAGACTGTCACTACTGGTTGACACAACAGCAGAAAGGCAGAGCGAAAAGTAGCATCAGGGTTTGATGAGGTGGCGTGTGTGCAGAGCGCACAAACATCCAGTGTGTGTGTGTGCTCAGTCACTCAAGCTGTGTTCCAATTCCATACTACAGACCAATACTATAAAGAACTGACATTTAAAATATACAGTTTCTGTTAGAATACAGGGCATTAATGTACTTCACTGTCTTATACTGACAGGAAGTAAAAAAAGAAGACATGCGGCAACGTCAAAGTGTGATGTTGGAAAACTAGTGCTAATTAAATTTATAAAAGGGAAAGCTAAATGTTTTGGGGTTTTTTTTCTATCCACAGTTTGTTTTCATTTTTCCAGCTGTGAGAAGTTCCTCACATTCAGAAACCAAGCAAATTCAGCAGGCATGCTGACATCTTTGAGCTACCTACAGGAGGATAATTCCAGTTTATTCCAAATTGCATCTGAGTGGTCAGATGATCAGACAGATTTTAAACAAGCCAAAGGTTTAGTTTAAGTGAACACACCTAAAATATTGGTATTAATCCCTCATTTTATAGGAAATCTGTGTGTTATCACATATGGCAGGTACAGTAGGTCAAAACTGAACCAGGAAGTCAGTCTGTAAACTGTGATGAATGTTTACAGACAGTTTGGTAAATCACTCAAAAATATATATTATACTCGTTTTGCCACTTCTGCAGTGTGAGCACGTGCTCAGACCTAGCTTAGAATTAGCATGTAGCATTTGGGATGCATGTGACAAACTACTTAAAGCTGGAGTGACATGTAAATGTAAGTTTTTATTGTTTGAATAATTGATTACTGTGGCAGCTGTGGAGTCATTCGGCTTGACAGGTGAATGCATTTTTCTTCACAATACTGTACAACGGCAAGCTCCAGCTAAATAATTAAATGTCTTCTTTCCCATTCAAAGTTTGCTTTCAAGCTAAATAAGATTAGCCTTTGATCTTAAATATATATATATATTTATATATATATATATATATATATATATATATATATATATTCTTTTCCTTCTTCTTGCTTCTTGTGAACGTTGTTGATTAATATATGCAGCCTTTCTATTGCTAACATTTCTGAGCGACCACCTGTTGAGATGTAACCTTTTCACTGGCCAAAATTCCCACTGGGGATAAAAAAAGATGTTAAGTACAAGACAGTATCAACCCAAGCAAAGAGTAAGTAAGAGTTAAAGTGAGGGTTACTGGGCTGTGTAACATTAAATATTTATTAAGGTTGTTTTCTACTATGATGTATACTTTGCCATATGGTGAGTAAAATATTCAGCACTTCAAATGTATGTATAATATTCTGCATTTTCTCCCCTGCTGTAGTGCAATTGAACTAATTTTGCTGTTTGCTCATAATATTTGCTCGATCCGTCATTAGTCAGACGCAGCACGATGACGTAGCTTGACCACCTCATGTGCATCTCAGTTGTGCGATTACACACAGAGGCTTCCTCAGAGCCCAGTGTGATGCAGGCAGCATGTGGGCGTTGGCTTTGGGAGACGCAGACACTAATGAAAGCTGACAAGCACCACAAGCCTGTGGGGAGCAGAAAGCACTGGGCAGGGAACCATAAGCTACATTCAAGTTTGCACTGTTTCCTACTCAGACATCCACCTTGAAGACCTCGCTCCTCCTCGCTCTGTTGGCTACAAAAGGCTCAGGGCAGCTTAAGGGGAGATTTAAGGGGGATAGCGAGGAGAAAACATAACTAATCCTTAAACTGAGAAGAGTAATCTGTGAGGGTAGATTTACAGCAAAGAAAATGACTTTTACAATGCACTCACAAAAAAGAAACCTTTCTATTAGAAATGTTTGCAACAATGAGGCTGTTTTTGAGCTGCAGATAATCAGAGTTAAGACGTCCTTCAGTGTGATAGTAAAAAAACAGTTTTCCTGTCCGCTGCACGTGAAAGAAATTGAAGTGTTGCATCCCCAGAAGCGTTTGGATTAAAAAAACGCCATATGACCACAGCCCCGCTTGTGGAAAACAATGTGAAGTGTTTGAGCTGATCCTTGCTGCTCTCATTGATTTCTGTTGATCACAATCTTATTTGGCAATTTAAATGCTAATGATACTTTTAATTGCAAGACGGGATAAATGTGATTTGATCTTTAGGAGGCAATTACTTTCATGCTTTGTCTCGCTCCGATCTTTTGAAAAGGCGGACAATTACTCTGCAGAGCTCAGCTTTTTTTTTTCTTTTCTCACAAGAGAAGAAAGAACAAAACAAAGAATGAAACAAAATGACTTCTGTTTTTGTTCTTTGACAAGTTTATCAAAAACTATTTCTGTTGTTGGGGGAAGGTTTTGCTTCTTAGGACATTTAACTTTACAGTTATACACATACGGCCAGTTTCCAAACCTTTTTCAACACCTCAGGCATTGATACTAGATTACATACACTGCTATACAAAAGAACATGAAAATAAAGGTGATTGTTATAGACAGTTGCACTGCATGTATAACATTCTGTACAGAGAAACCAAGCACCATATTTACTCATAAACAACAACAGTGAAAGATTCGAATTCACACCTAGTACAATAACAGTCCATGTTGAATGACTCAGAAAGACAAGCAAGACAATCCTACTTTGGTTACAGCTTAAAGCTAGAAGGTGTCCAACAATGAATGACCATTTATCACATTTTAAAGGTCTCCACACAGCAATGGTGAAAAGCACTGGTGACCGGTTTATAAATCAAAGGGTACACAAGCAAACAATCATATCTCTACGCATCACTTCTCCCAGTGTCATCTTTCAAATTGTGCTAATAAAGAAGACATCTGTTTTTATAACTGCAACATCCCATGTTTTCACTTTGACTTCACTGTAGAGTGTACCAATAATTTCAAGTGTCCTCCAATAGCACAATGAATTTGTACCTACGCTTGAGAAGAAAAAGTTTTGATGTTGTTTGGTGACACTGACATCAAGCATAACAATATAATAATTCATTATATTTTACATTCTGCATGTGATTCGTTTCAGATATTGTGGTAAATATGGCCAGGAAGTTGGCACCAAAGTGATTTATACCAGCGAGTGTTTGCAACTGTGTCAACACCAGCTGCACGTCAGGAACACTAGCGAGTGAATTCATTTTGCAGGGGGAACCGCGCCACGATTGGCAGTGCTTTTCGGCATTTTGGAGGTCAAACATCACGCTTGGGCAAAAGACAGAGCGATGAACACATTATTCTGAGAACATCGCTTCTGACAATGCCCATCTATTTTGATAATCAGTTGACTATTGTGCCAGTGCAGCCTCTAAAGGGCCAGTGATTTATTAGGATTGACCAATTTTGAGTCACATCATGTGCTGTTTTGTGAGGGCAAACAGAGGCGTGACTGGCGGTGCAGTCAGGCATGTTATCAAATGCCCGGGCTTGATTAACGGCTCATCAACATGCAGAATTAAACAGTCTGGCTAAATGCTTCCCCTTTACCCTGACATCAGACATTCATATAAAACTATGAATCTCTCACAATGGTTCTCTACATTAAAAGAAACCCCACACATTCACTTGCAACTTATCTGCAGTCCCATAATTAGACATTTCGAAAAAAAAAAAAGTAAACAGTTTCTTCATAAGACACTGAACATGTTTGATGACAAGCCACAAGAAAATGGACACAAATATTCATCTGGACAATTAAAGCTTTTGAATCACATTTCACTACATTGAGCACTATGTGCCGAGCTACAAGTAGGAAACAATAACAACAGTTACACAGCACTGGCACACGACTATAACTCTTGTCATGCATATTTGACGACAATCATGCACACAAAAGAGAGAGGAAAGAGCAAGAGGCGGAGGAGGGAGGATGCACAATGTGGTCTGTTAACAAAGACATTATCAGTGAGTTTTAGCTTATGCAAAACATCACGATTAACAATTTGATATGTATGTTCAATCTCTGTTCTGTTCCGTCCAAGCTCCCCGGATCTGATAAACTCTAATTGGGAGCTGGATACTTTATCTTAAGACTTTTAATTAAGTTTGATTTATCTTGGCACTGTTTCCATCAAGCTTAATTTTCATTCATAGTTGTTTATCAAACTGCATCGCCATTATTTGATGGAGCTGGCTGGATGTTTTTTTTTAACCAAATAGAGACGTTTGAGGTGAAATTCAAACGTCTCAATTTGTTGAGTGTTATCAAAAGAAAAAATAGAAATTTCTTAAATTCAAAGTTTTTCAGACGTCAAGTCCAGTGTGAGTGTCTAGTAAATGATCGTGTAGATGAACGTTTTCTGCTTTCAGCGCTCACAATGGTGTGCTCAAGTATGTCACTTGCAGGCCACCATTACATGCAGGCAACAGAATAGAGGATCCAGGAGGACAGGGTTCAGCGGGGGATAGACTGGGGTCAGGTGCCTCTACTTTCCTTGTGGGGGACTCTGGCTTCTCTGGAGCCTGTGTCACACAACTATCAGCAACAGCAGCAACAGCAATGCTGAGGGAGGGGAGTGGGAAACAGAGAGCAGTTACTTTGGCATCAGAGTGAGAAAGAAAGATAGATTAGCAGGGAGGGAGAAAGAGACAGAAAGCAATGGGAGAGGTAAGAGTCTGTGTGCTTCATTTGTCTTAAAAAGCATTCCTGAGTGGTAGAAGCAGTGCGGTTTCTGGGTCCCCGCGGGCTCAGCGGTGGACCCGCAGCAGCCACATAGCGCCGAGACGAGCTGCCGGCGGAGTCGCGGAGGAGGCCAAAAACTTGGCACAGCGTCTCGCCGATGCTTGATGTTAGCATTGCTGCTTTGAATATCAAATCAATTACAAGATTCTAGAGGGGGACCTCTAAAATAAGCATTGTAATCTCATCATGTAAGTTGATTAAAGGCTCATGTCAGCCAGATTCTGCACACCCCCAACCCCAGTTGTTTTGGTAATATTCCCAGGGAGGAAGATAGCCAACCCCTGCACACAGCAGCATCATTCCCATGGGGATGTGGCTTGCATCTTGTATATGCAGTATAGCCAAGAGCATCATGGAAACCCTGACAACCACTGAGCTATCTGTTGTGGCCAGGTGTTTTAGACAAAGGTAATTAGCGGGATTCAACTTGAATGCTTGTTTCTTTCTTCGTTGAAACAGATTTCTTACAATTCTTACTAAACAGATGGCATTTTCAGACTGCTGTGAGACTTTTATCACCTTCGGAATAACACAAGAATATATTTTAGATTTTCACAGCTCTGTTGCTTGTGGTTCTCTCAGCTGCATCCTCTGCAACTTCTGTTTTCCCCTCTGTGTACGGGGAGCAGCTGGCAATGTTCAAAATTGTCATGGCCCCTGGTTTGCAAGCAGAACAAAATTACCTGGTTGGCCGAAAGGAAGGGAGGCAGGAGTAAATAATGTCGGAGAGATACAGGGTCCTTAAATCTGTCTTAAACAGCACTCTGCCTGGCTTAATTTATGCAGCGAAAGAAGAATTATTTATTCTGATTCATTTTTTTCACCTTAAATGACCTAAAAACATTGCTTCTGCAGGGTTCAGACTTGAACTACCACCTCAGCCTCAGATTTGATAGAAGTAGATCAATATTTGAATCATATTTGGTGGTGATGCTTTCCCAAGAAGAAACTGTAGCACACGCTCCTGCAGTCCTGATTAAAAGACCAGTGTTTTAATGGGAAATGGGATCACTATAGCCCACAATCAAGCAACCACTTAATAGCTACCGCTTCAACGATAATCATCGATTCTATCTGTAAAAGTAAACAAAGATAAACTTGCTTTTTTTCAAGTCTCGGTGCAATTAGATTATTTTTTATAAAGTGACCTATAGGAAAGGAGATTATCGGCTCGACAAGGAGGCAGCGACATGTCTGTCTCTGAACACATTAACTCTCCGAAAAAAAGTGTTTTGTCCTTTTCAAAGTGTTTCTCTCTCGTGGGCTGACAAGAGTGCACACCTAATCTTACCACCTGTCCAGCCCCCTGCAATATTCTCTGGCAGAGGCTCGGTACTCACAGGTCATTATCTGTCTCAGTGCGGGTCTTCTGCTGCCGCCGATGGACCATGAAAACAGTAACAGCCACGCCGATGATGAGTCCAATGGCAACGACACCTCCAAGGATCCCGATAACACCACCTGGGGGGCCCTGCGGCATTGGCTTCTCTGCAGACAAGAGGAGAAATAACAGTGTCAGGATAGGTGCTCTTTGAGTAATTGATGCTGCTGGTTTGAACTTGAAAAAATATATAACAGAAACACCAATGTTACATCTCTTCTCGAAGCAACATGAGGTTTTTTACGTCCATGGCAGGAGAACTTTTTGCAATAAATCACAAAAATTCTGGACATACTTCAGCAGCTGGTTAAAAATATTTCTAAATGAAAGCAGCAATGCGTCCAAAAATAAGACAAAAACAATAGACTTTTGTAAAAGGAAAATCCATTTGACACGGCATTTGCCAGGCTTGAGGCTTTCTGTCATAAAACACATCCAAACCCTATTTTCAGAGACATATTTCAGGATGAGACTATTGTCCTGCTCGCCCTGGCACTGCATAAATACCACACTGTTGTGGTCACTCAGCAGCTGCTGCTGCATTTCTGATGTGTACTCCATCAACTGCTCAAAAGGAGCCTAAATTGGCTCGGATTTGAAAGTGAACCCAAATGCACTCTTAAGAGCATGACAAAGCTATTATATTTCAGAGTCCTTGCCAGCAGGGGGTAATGAATGAAAAAATATATTTCCAGCATTGCAGAGAAAGAATGTGCGCGGTTTACAAAGTAAAACAATTTACCTAATTCTGCTGAGAGCAAAACATGGAAAAGTTGGTCTACAACTGACAACATACACAACAGTCTAAGTCAGTAAACATTGCAGATTGTTGATGTTACCCTCTCTGCTCTGTGTTCAATAGTCCAGTCACCGGCTCTGTTGAAAAAGCCAAGGCTATTAACTTTAAAAAGGCACAGGGACTGCAGTGGAAAACTAACATTCAAGACACTGATGTAGCTTATTTTTTAAGAACTGCACCGGGCTACGATCATCTCCTACACCTAATTTTTGAAAGTGTCTTTGAGAGCCAATCTCTGGAAGTGTCTTTGAGAGTTTTCGGAAGTGACTGTCAAAAGCAATCCGTGACCAGAGAACATTTGAAAGCTGGAAGACATATTGGAAAATAAATACTTTTGATGCCAGCAGATAATTGTTTTAGCTCGATACATTGCAAGAAATGGGACAAGCTTTGAAACCATCGCCTTTTCTTTGCATAAGAGCCTGCTGATTTTATGCTTTTACATCTGATATCAACAATGAATCATCCTGTATGAGATCAGAATACATCAAAATGTAATCTGTTGTCACGCAGATAAAAAGCTAAATTACTGCAGGTCCCATGTGAACCTCTTCCACTGTGTCCCAACTGATGTCAGGTATTACTAAAATAGGACAGTCATCTCTTTTCAGAAGCATAATGAAGCTTTTTTTCTGAAGGCAAACAGCTCTGGCATCTGTTTTCTTCGACAAGAGCAGTTAAAGCTGTCCTTTTTAAGACAGGCCAGGGACCAATCAATGACTGTGAGCCTGTTGTGATGGGATACTGCAAATTCTCACCACCTTCCACTTTGAAAAGGAAAGCCTATCTCCTGCCCTCATGATGTCTCTATTATTATCTGGCCGTCCCTCCCAGTAGTGACAGGACAAGGCCTCGCTCCCAGGGGGCCTCTTCTCAACAGCCCCTGCCTGCTTGCTTGATTCACTGCCCATAATGATGGATACACAGAGGACTACTTCACATACGGCCACACAATAGCAGGCACGTTACCCCACCTTGTACCCAACACCCACTGCCTCAAAGTCAGCGTTCGCATATCGTGTCCATCAGATTGTCTTGAATTAAAAGTCACGTCATGTCAAATTTACACACCAAAGGAAAGCAAATAGGTTTTCTTTGTGACCACATACACTTCTTTCTTGTGATGCATTTCAATAAAAAGGCTGTGGAGCAGCTTTGAAGACAGGATGTAAATGTGATCTTGCTGTAGCATGGCAACAGATAAGCTAGAACTCCTACTGTTGTCTCATCACGCTACATAGTGAAAGCCAGTGGGCTGAATTTCATGGCCGTAATGCAAATGCCAGACACAATAGTCTGTTGTATAACACTAACACACAGAGGAGTGGACTGGATCAGAATGCAATTTCCCTGTTGTGGAGCCTTAGGCACTCAGCACACAGGATTTAGACTGTCACCTCCTAACACATAAAGGTAGGGTGAGCCATCTGGCATGCCGTCTGAGTGCTTTGTCTGCTTCTTATATAGCTGGAGTATCATCAAAAATTAAAGCTGTTTTGGCAAAAAATGATTTTGCAAAATGTTAATGTCGCTAGTGTGGATAGCGGTGAATGTTATGGACGGTGTAGCGATATGATTTGCGAGCACGCGCCGTTACTCCAACACTGTGTACGATAATGCTGAGCTGGGATCCTTTTATCACAAAAGCGAGAGCTACCCTCTGAAGGAGTCAAGCCCTTCTACCGCATGTGCAGCCAGCAACACGCCTTCAAATTCAATTAGTCCAAGTAAGATAGTGTACTGTAGCAGATAAGTGATGCCTGATGGTTCAATTACTGCAGGAAATGTATTTTCAAGGACATGAATTGCTGAGAATTTGGAATCATTCTATTGAATAAAACCTAACATCACATCTCAACCCACAACACATGGATTGTTGATGGCGTAAATAAACCCAGAGTTTTAAAAAAATGCAGTTCTTTGATGGAGTGAACAGAGGTTCCTGCCGAAACCACTCAAGGACAGGAGCAACTGAAGAATGTGAAGACAAGCGTGGAATTTGGATTGGAGAGTCCAGATGCCACAAGAGTTGAGGAAAAATTAGGCGATCTGGCGAGCATGACAGTCAAATGAGTCACTGATAAATATTTATGCCTAACCTTGGGTTGTGCTCAGCTTCTATACTGTGGCTCTAATCTTTAGCAGAGAGACTCAAATTTCTGTCATGTTAGTATTCTCTGATGCCCATTACTTAGTCCTGTGAAAGTTTGAAAATTCCCCCTGCGCTGCAAACAACAGGCAGTACTACATGAAGAGGGCTTTGTCCTTGTTGTAGAATAAACAGTGGATTTCCAACAGTAATAGGCATGGGGACTGAGTTACTGTATGCAGCAGTTCACTCCTTCCTGCTTTCACAGCCACCAACAGTGCCAGTACCAACACCAGCACCATCAGTATTTTCACCTTCAGTGTCGTCATAAAACACGATAAGAAAAATTAACAATGTGCTCTTAGCAGGAAGAGGAAAATCTGTCTCCCAACTCACTGCACACCAAAGTGCAATAACAACTTCCATATAGTTAAATACCCTAGCTATACTGCATGTAGTAATGTTACATACAGTAAATTCTCTTTTCCAGGAAAGATCCCCTGTTCCACGAGAAATTATGCATGTTCTGTTCACGAAAGCAGCAACTGCAGTTTGTTTTGAATATGTACTATAGCTATTGTAAAAGGTGGTGTAGTGAACTTAAATACAATTTTGCTGTACTTGTACTTTGCTGTAGTATTTCCATTTTATGCAGTTACTTACTTCTATGACACTACATTTCAGAGGGAATAATGCAAAACGTTTTTATTTTGCTATTTTAGTACATTTAGCTGATAATAGCCTACTTATGTGTTTTACTTAAGCAAATATTAAAATGCAGTGTTTATACATTGTGGTATTGCTTCTGTGAGCTACAAATAATGATTTTGACCCCTAGTGTGCAGATCAACATACTTGAAAACACAACAGCCCTGCAATATTATCTCCTTAGAAAGTTCTTCTAGCTAACATGTTAGCTTAAAATTGCCTAATTTCACATCTAGCAGATACAGAGCAACATTATCATCTTATTGGAGTTGTGTTTCCGGTCACCTGATGAATGTAAGTGCAATATTCGCTCTCCTTTTAGCTTTGTTTTGGCTCCCACCATCTCCAGAGAAAAAAATATGTAGCTCTAGCTGCTAGATTTTTGACTTAGCTGGGCGCTAACTTTGTCTGTCATTTGGTGCTGGGCAGCTAGCGTACAGAGGCTTATCAGGTTTTTTTGCTTGATGCTTGTGTGTACTGAGGTTGATAAGAGAATCTCGGACTCAAGCATACTGTATAGTAAATAGGCAGGTGATAAAACCAAAATTATACGCAAAAACAGGCTAACAAGCTGAGTAGAGCAGCAAAATCTGGTGTCAATTTTCTGTGATTGGGCGCTAAATAGAGTAATTTGACTATATTAACAACAAATACATTGATTATGAATTAAGTAAAGGATCTGCATACTTCTTCCAGCACTGATAAGAAGGCAAAGCAAAGGTAAAAAGCCGCAGAGAGCAAGATTACTCCAGTATGTAGGACCAGCATTTAAAACAAAACAAGCTCTTATCATAAAGGTGTCACCAAAATCAAGAAACACAAGAACCCTATAGAACACCTGTAAAAAAAACAAACAAATAACCCTTTGACCTCTGAGTTTTCACCTGTGGAAAACCTGCATAAAATCGGACCAAACTCTATTGAGTAAAGGCTGTTGTTCAAATATGTCTTGTAGCTGCCACTGAAAGATTGCTATTGATTTTCAATAAGTGTAACGCACCCATCCATGCAGCGGCTCTCTCTGTGCTGTCAGTCCACCACTGTGGCACATTTAAGCTGACAGACTTGACCTTGGCTTTTTGTGGCTGCAGCTCCCTCAGAGGTGGCGGCAATCTTCATTCTCGTCACATCTACTCCCCAGTGTTCATTGAGCTGCACCAGATGTATGAGCTATTGTTGTTTTCCTCTGCTGCACAGTACATCCAAACATAGAGTACAGTCACAGGCCTGCACACAGTCCTCCGTCAGCTTTGATAGGCTTTGTGGCATTACGTTTATGTCAGCTGGTAGCCCACGGAGAATCACATTTCCCTGACAATCCATCAAGAAGGCATCATTGGCTGAGTGCGACTTCTACCCAGCAGGTTGTTCTGTTTGCTGCAGAGTTCAGACGTGCAGCCAGCCAGAGGTCTCATGGGATTCGGGGGACAGAGTGAATAAGTGCTTTGCATGTGATTATTACTTATTCATTCCTCAGGAAGAGCCTATAGATTTACATGCATGCTCCCAACAAGGGGTGGTTACTACGTAGAGAAGATCTGGCAACACTTTTATGGAGCAAAAGCCACTGATCAGCTGAAGCTGTGGCCTGAAAATTGATTACTTCCTCACTGCTGCTTGTTGCCCTACTTGAATAAATGTGAACTACATGCAGAGTGACACAGCAATTCAGCGTCTGGACTGTCCAAATGTGTGAAAACAGTGTAATCTCCAAGCGCCAGCTGTACTCAATAGCCAAAACATGTGGGCTCTAGTGTTACCAGTCTCCCATAGAACATGTTAGTCACACATACCAGAGCAGGAAGAGTTCAGGTGAGAGGCCAAAGGGTGAGCAGTCTCCAGCTGGAGCGGGCTTTGCCCACTCCAAATGCAATCTGTCACAGAATGCAGCAATGCAGGATTTAAATGGTAGCAGGTTTTTCTCAGCAGATCGCTGCCATGTACCTGCTGAGGCCTGGTGTGGTTCATCAAACACTGGCGAAGGGAAGACAATTCACAGCTTAATGATGTCTTTAAATGTACAGTCACCCCTGGCAATCTGACAAAAAGACAGTAAAAAGCAAGTGTATAGAAAGCCTGAAACTATAAGGCATCACACTGATGGTATTAAGAGGACACTCGTGTAGTGGCGCTTTGTAAAAATGTTCCAGTCATAAGTCTGATCATATTCCAAGAATGCATGTGGCTCCTGGCGCTCTCCCTCTCTCCCATCAGAAATTGTAATTGCTATCTCCTCCACAGGGGCCATAATACTTTCCAGCAATACTGGGGAGTTTTCAAGTGGACAGATTGAGAGTCTGGCTACTAACCCACGCCAGCTCCACACCACCAATGCCAGTCTGAGATGGCCACCTGTTCCAAAGACCACAGTGACTGGTTTTCTATCTCGGCTTGCACAAGTCGCCAGTCGACCAGCAGAGTGAAACAGTCAAGGTGTCTAGTTGCTTGTATCTCTCTATTCATGAGTTGTACAGCCACCTTATGTGGAAGTAAATGCCCAGCCTGTTAGTAATTTATCTGGAGGGGATTTTTTCCTACCCTTTTTCCACATTGGGTAAGGCTGCAGGCCCCAATAAAGAGAAAGAAATGTGGTTTAATGGAGTTCATAAATCTGTATTTCATGCTGCCAACTCCAAGCGGCACATGCTGATTCGTCTCCTTCTCCCACCCCTCCCCGAGTTGGTAATCTTGTTAAAGTTCAATGTTTCCAGTGCTGTCTCCTCTGGGAGCTGGGGTTCCTGATGTCATCCTCTTTTCCACAGTAGTTTACCCTCTGGAGAGGTCTGCAACCTATTTCACCTAGATTCACACTGATGGTCTGTTTCTGCACCACCTCTCAGACCTGACCTGTCAAAACAAAGACAGGGGCCAGAGGCGATGGGGGTCAGGGGGATTGTGATAGTCTGTGATTGCTGTTCTACATCACTCCACAGAGAGCAGCACTTCATTAAACACAAATTGCTAACACGTGGGATGTGTTTATTAAGATGAAACCAAGCCCATTATGAACTTAACTGCCTTGGACCTGCTGGGCCACCATGAAAAACACCTGAGCCTGGATATGTTCTAGACTATAACATAATATCATAATAGGACTTTTTATTTTGTTTTATCATATTGGTTATTTTGATTTATTTACATTTTTATTTTTTCAGCCCACCTGCAGTTAAGGACCAAATCTAGACTAATGGATGGCTGTCACTGCATGGATGAATAAATGCCTACTGGGCCATTCTGTTTCACTTTATAGCCTCTTCCATTGCTGTGTAAACATTTTGTGACTCAATGGTGGGTTAAGGCAATCTGGGGAAGTAATCACGAGCCTTCAATAATAAAAAAAAACACTTAGCATGTTTCCATGCTTAAACAGACGACACTCAACGTCAGCATGGCGAGCTGGGGATCTCCATGCAACCACGCACACATCGACTGGAAGTGTCTGGTGCACCGCTGAGTCCGGCGGGGTAGATGAAGCGGCGACAAGCAGCACCAAAGCCCCCTGTCAATGAATATGAGATTGCGGGCTGCCAAGCTGATGCTGATGCTGTCATGAGGTATTACCTCCCGTGACAGCCTAAATAACAACAGTTCTAATTAAGGAATGATTGGAATGGGTGGACCACTGCCTCCTAATGGGGGAATAAACCGCAACATCGCTCCAGGAAGTGAATTGCACTCATTTATTAACTTCAGGAAGCTGGTAGCTGCTGTCAAGATGTAATAGCTTATTTTAAAAGCGACATAACTTTCCATCCATTCTGCCCACTGGCCCGTTCACTCCAGCACTTTAATTAGAAAAAAATATAAACACATAACAGTATTATATACAGTAGATTGTCCAATAGGCTGCTGTTTTTCTGTTTTATGACGAGGAGATTTGAAGTGCAGTAACTCTAATCGGAAAACTAGCTTTCGCTCCATAAAAAGAGTTGGCCACGCAGTGTTGGTGATAGGATAGAGCCCCTGGTCTGCTTTAGCAGGCACTCTCTCGCTCTCGAGCCCTTTCATGCCCCAGCTGAACTCCTCTATGTGTTGAATGTTAATTTAATGGCTGCTCCCAGCTCTAAACTGGAGGAACCGCAGTGCTTATACAGATCTGCACCCTCGTCTCCACCTTGTCCTCCCTCTCCTACCTTCTTCTCCGTGTAAGCAAAATTACTTCCCAGTGTCTCTCTCTGGCAAACGCTGTGAGGTCATGGCTGTAATTTCCTTTGCCTGGTAAAAAGCTGACAGAGTAACGGACCCAGTCAGTCTGGATATGTTCGAGAGCGGATTTTCAATTTAGCAACACTTGGGCTGGTGAGTCTGCAGATCCCCTCCCAAAGGCTGGCCCCTTTTACTGACCCCGCTGCTAAGCAAGTGTGTCATCTCAAGCACCATACACACTCAAATGTATTTAAATAACCTCTGTGTGGTTGAGTATTAGATCTGAAATATAATATATTTGTATTCCTGGACTGGACTGTTTGTGTTCTCTCTGGAAAATTACCATTGATTCCTTTATACACGCTGGCGGGCTGCTGGATTTAAGAGCAGGAATATGAATTCACTCTTCAATATTCATTTGCAAAGCACCTCTCTCATGTCTGCCATTGATTTTGTATTTCCACTTTGAGTCTTTGTCTCAGGGTATGTCATCAGCTGCTCTGTTTACCTTTTAATAGGTTGTTATTTGCTTTTACACTTTGCATTTTTGATTCACCTATTAATTAAACCCAATTAACAAGGAACCCCTAATACCTACAGTAAATGAGACTAACTGTACATCACAGATTCGTGACATATTAATGAACACCAGGAATGGTATCAGCTTTCCTATAATGGTGTGAAGACATCTACATGAATTCTGGTTCAGTAGTTCGCAGAGTGCTCTGTGGAGATTCCACAGCCTCCCTCCATCTCTGTGGGTATGACATTTTTAGTTTTATATGCCAAAGATTGAATTGAATAAAATGTGTGATTTACATATGGTCACTGTAGCCATGTGGCTGCCCCCTGAGATGATACAAAGAATACTGAAAATCAGCTAAGAGTCAAAATATGTGTTGAAAGAGGTTGTATGCACTGTGCAAATCTGAGCTATGATGTTCAGCATATGAACTATCTAGATGTCAAATAATAAATCATAATCTCCTAAAGGAGGTTTTTCTCTAATAACATCTGGTGATGAAGAATACTTTGTCATACAGATGACGTTACTCTGACACGCTTTATAACACTGGTAGATGAATTGTCGACAGGGCTATTGTCATCGACAGACACATAAAGTCATCAAGTTCATCACTCAAAAAATCGCATTATCCGAGTCTTAATTAGAAATCACCTAAAGGTTGTGATTGATCACATACAAGTGTATCACACAATATGTTCAAAAGTTGAATCAACAAAAAAGTTGGTGACAAGCAGTCACCTCAATGAATCAACCTTGTTTCTAGGTATAACTCTGATGCTGAAATTCCATTAGATTCTTTATGTAACAGGAGCTAGCTAGCTGTCTGTGTGCATCTCTCCTGTGTTTGGTATTTTTAGGTTCATTATATACTAAAATGTATTCTTATTGCAGTATGATATATTTAATTAAAAACAGGAGTCTGTCAGGACTTTCATTTCCTCATCTTAAACCTGTTAATTACTGTTGTTATTTTATGTACTATTCCATCTGCAGTACTGTATATGTGATATGTAATGCAACATAAATGCTTCAAGAGAAAGCAACATAAGTTAGGGTTGGTGAAGAGATGGTCGCTCTTCTAAATGACATCCATAATCAACCTGCAACATACCAACAAAGCATGTCCTAACTAAGGCCACGACTTCTTCCTATTGTTGGAAAATAAGACAAAACAGACAAAGATCCTTGGAAAAAAGACTTAAGAGATGACCATCTGAGAGATAACCATCTTGTCTGTCCTCATCAGTTTAGACCAAAGACAGAAGTAAACAAACATGTCCTCCAACGTGACAAGACCTGTCTGCTGATACTTTTCCAGGTTGGTTTGGAAGTTAGAAAATCTTTAAAATATGAAAATCTTTGGACATAAGGACATAAAAAGTAATGAGTTAATAACTGTGTGAACCATTCATCCAAACGGATGTCTCATCCCCAATTTAGGAACAAGAGTAGCATCGTCACTAAAACTCATAAAGGATCTGGAAGACGCAGCACATTTCCTAAAATGATTCATAGGCTGACTGCAATCTAACATATTAATGATGTTGTACTAGAAGAACCCTTACTTCACCCCATTTATATTTTTAGAATTTTACATTATCTGTTATCTGTTCAAAAGCTTTTCTTTAATACAGATGAAAAAATAGTGCAGAAAGCCTTACAGAGGACATAATGCACTCTCAGAAACAGGAAAACAGGTTGAGTTCAGATATCCATTTCATAGCTAAAGTAACCATTACTATGTTGTAAAAGACATTTCATTTGCACAGCTAGCATATTTGTAGTAGCTATAGTAATTATGTGTAATCATGTAGATTGCGGGGTTTTACTGCTGGGTAGTTAGCCACTTAAAACAAAAATGGTTACCTATAGGTGATTCAGAGTCATACTGCTCTGGAGTCATGGTTACAGCTTAAGACAATACAGTTACTGCGTTATATTAGCCTACATGTGGAAACAAATCTACATACTGCTTAGTGGAAATAGAATAAATAAAGTGAGTAGATCAAGACAAATACCGCAACAGTATCTGAGCTTCTATTCGTTGGGTGATGACTCAAGAAAAAGATTGTGCTTTACAGTAGGAATAACAATAACATCATGAATTTCACACTTAATACCTGATTAATATGGTCCATTATGATTTACAAAACACATTTCAGGTCAGTGTTACTGACACAAGACAGGGACATTTTAACAGCCCTGATATAATATAATAATATTGATTTAGTTTCCAAACTAAAACTCTGGATGATGTTCGAGGCATAAAATGAACATTTTGTTGATCATAAGTAATATCTACATAGAATTCAACTCTGTGTGAGTTACAGGGAAAAACAAAATCTAAAAATATGCTCTCTGCCAACAAACTCAAAATCTTTTTCACTGTTGATGAATTGGTACGAGGCTGTTAGATGACATCACATGTGGGAGCTTCCTGTTTCTGTCTGTAGATGAGATGTGTCCATGCTCACATACTGTACATTGATCAGACTAAATGAAGGGGAAACTTCTCTCAGACTTCTCACCTGGTGGTTTTTAAAGAAAACTGAAGCTTGAGATGTCCTATCCATATTTATATAGACATGCACATGGAACAACAATCAATATGCAGTGAATATAATGGCTGTAAGTGAGCCAGAACATTACACTGGTAGACACAGCCTCCCTGCTGCTTGACTGGAATGCAGATTCCACAGACTGGCACTAATGTGCAGTTCATAGTGGTTTATGGAAAGCCAGGTTGCTATAAGGACTCCACAATTGGCTGTTTCCACAGTGCTTGAGATTTCAGGCAAACACTTCAGTAAAAACATGATGCAGCACTCATGGTGGAGGGAGCAATCGATGGATGGATGAAAAGCTTTCATCCTGGATTCCTTGCTCCCACTAAGGAGGATGCTAAAGAGAATAACACAGTATGGGTGCATAGTGAATTCTCCAAGTGGAAATAAATTGGAATTGAAATAAATTCACACAGGGGATTCTTTGGATCTCAACAGTCCCCACCTCCACTGCTAAGAAAATATATTTATGTCGCCAATCTGTTATTGTCTCAAAAGTCAAATCCCCACACGAAGCTGAAATCTGTACTCTGATATGAGAAAAGGAACCCACGTGTATCTGACAGGTTATAATACTCGAGCAGAGTCGGTTACAGTCATTTAAAACTGTGCTGACGCAGCAAAGAATGACCACTGGGACGTATCTGACCCATCACCACAAACCGCAATTTTATGGCTATTACAGTCAATGAGGAGGAGAGCTATTTAAGATTTCTGCCATGAAGGTCAGCCAACAAAATCATTGGGCAATCTCAACAGAGGATTTAAGTCTCCTTGTATTCAAATTGAGATGGTATTTAAAAGAAAGATGAGTCCATAAAGTTGAGTGATTTAGAATATTTTTACATCACTCTGATGCACTATAATGCACTGGTATGCCAGTACGCATGAATATATTCAATTGACAGTGATTTTTTACGGGCAGTGGACTAATATAAACCTTTCCTGCCCTCTGAAGTTTGGCTCAGGGTATGTCCTCCTAATGACAGACGAGAAAAATCTCTCTTCTCAGTCACAGTAGCTGCCTGAACTCAGATCTGCTTCACACCACGTAACAGGGGTGACTATTGTGATTCTGCACGCATACCATCACCCCCTCACCCCAGCCGAGTGCAGCTCCGCTCCGAGCGCACGCTGCTTAGACAGACACCAGACTTTCAAAGGCATTTCATCGAGCTGCTGAAGCTACTTACTTCCACCGCTAAATACTGCCGGGGAATCTCAAGACTCTGCTGCGGTCACTGAAAATTATCTGTGGTGGGAAATCTGTGAGGGGAAAGAGCACGAGGAGAAGAGGAAGAAAAAAAAGACCCTCAAAAGAAATTAAAGTTTTGCAAGTCCTTGGAAACAAAATCAGTGCAGTTGAAGAAAAATGCATTTTTCGAACATTGCTATTGCAGTTACCTCTAGCTGAAGAGAAATTTGAGTGCCTTATAGAGAATGGATTTGTCCTTGTTTTGATACAAATGTATTTAACTCTCAAAAATGTGCACCAACATTCACACACAGAGTGTTAAAAAAAAAAAATGAATTTCTCCCATTGTGCAGGACAGCGAAAAGCTACCAGGTTTAAACATTTACACATTTGCCTTCTTTGGGCTCAGTTTGTTACTTTTGGAAACCGCTCAGTTGTGGCAAAAGAAAAAGAAAGAGAAGAAAAAAGGAAAATGTCAATACGACGCAGTAAAAACATACTTTATTATTCTCCAAGAGCCCAGGAAACACACACTCACTCACACTGTTCCTCCCAGAATCCAAAGCAAACACATCTAACCTTAACCCTACCTTGACAGCAGCGACACAGTTCAGTTAAGTCCATCAAGACTGAATAAAGATTTAGACCTGTGATGATTCCTCACATCACAGCTTCATATTTCATTTCAAGGAAAAGGAGTATTTTTTTTCCTACTGCTTGTGCAGATTCAAAAATCTGCCACTTAAATGAGCAAGTTTTGATGATGCCGTATGTATTGTGATTCGAAATCCATGCCGTATTTCAAATCACAACATCGTCAGAGTATGTGACAACTGAAAACAATGGTTAGTCTTATTTGAAAATGGCATAAATTATTGAATTATATGCAATGAAACACCTCAGAGACTGAATACAAAGGCTGAACTCAAAGATGACACAGAGTGAAGAGCCCTACTTTGTGTGCTGGTTTGTAAAGTCTGGGTTTGTACATGTCTCACAACTTGATATGCCTCAACACTGCATTAATTACAGATCACAGTGTTGCCACCAAGCATCGACCCTGTGAGAGACGATGATAAACACAACTGCAAAGTGGGTCTTTGACTGGTAATCATGTAGGAATCAGGGGAACTGCTTTGGAGACGAGTCGCTAAATGGTCCCATCCACAAAGTGCTACCATGTGGAGGTTCGCAGCCCCATTTACAACCAAATGTTTCTTTGTTCAGTTTCAGTAGAGCTGCAACAGTGTAATTTCAAGGAGGACTGGAAGCGAGGACCCCGGTGGGAAATTTGTTTCAAAAACCAGATGCACAGATGATCCATTCAGTCTAGATGAATATTTGGTTTTAAAAGTTGAGGTTTTAAATAACGTTCTTGAAAATAGTAATGGCTGTAAAAATACTGTTGTTAGACATGAAGGAACGCTGAAAGTACCAACTGTATAGGTGTTAGCTTGCATTTTGGGCACCGACCACATGCGCTCAGACTGATCTTAAACTCACCATTTCTGTACTTGCATCCACCTTCTCCTCTATTTCCTCTTGTCTCAGTTTGTTCATGAAGTGGAGTCAAACAGCATCAGGGTCTTGGCCTCAAGTCGCACTGCCTTGGGCCACTTTCTGCAATTGTACTGTCTCTAAAATTTGCTTTATGTTAAGTCTGAACACGCCTTCACTTTTACCCCGTCTATCGCCCCTAGAGGTATCACGCCATGCAGTTAGACATACTAAACCTCTGCTGCCAGCCTAAAATAATGGAATGAATGAAACAATGACATTTAAAAAACTCAACAGCAATGTGTCAGAGAGATATAGGGACCACTAGTCATCAAGGCTGTTGACAGGTCCCAATCAGAACGTGCCACGTCACAAGCCCCGCCCCCTCGGAAGTCCCGCCTCATCCAATCAAATCACGGTATTTGTCACCGGAAGTCCCGCCCCGTCCAATCACCTTAATTCCCTCTCTTTTTCAAATTTTGACAGCAACACAAACCCCCAGTTAACACCATCTGTGAAAACAGCAGAGCGGGGGGTACAGAGGGTCATGTCTCCTGCAGAGAGGTCCCAAATGGTTCTTGGGAAGTCAAGACAACAAGAAAACACTGGGCTGTGAAGAGAAGCAGCTCTGTCTTTCCCACAGAAGTTTCTGTGACATACTGACAATCTAACAGCCAACACAGTTAAGGCAGACACCAGAGTTGCTGAGTCAAAAAAAACCTAGTCTAATGCAACATGGGTTAAAGTGAAATGTGTTTCATGTGAGAGACAGTATGGACTTTAGTAAATCCCTCACTAAAGACTGGGTCCATATATTTGTTCAGCACTGATTTCAATGAGAGATTCAGAGTTAAGAGGTGTTACAGGGGGTCATGTCTCCTGCAGAGAGGTCCCAAATGGTTCTTGTGTATTTGGAAAGTCAAGACAACAAGAAAACACTGGGCTGTGAAGAGAAGCAGCTCTGTCTTTCCCACAGAAGTTTCTGTGACATACTGACAATCTAACAGCCAACACAGTTAAGGCAGACACCAGAGTTGCTGAGTCAAAAAAAAAACCTAGTCTAATGCAACATGGTTTAAAGTGAAATGTGTTTCATGTGAGAGCACAACAGTATGGACTTTAGTAAATCCCTCACTAAAGACTGGGTCTATATATTTGTTCAGCACTGATTTCAATGAGAGAGGTCCCAAATGGTTCTTGTGTATTTGGAAAGTCAAGACAGTAACAAGAAAACACTGGGCTGTGAGAAGAAGCAGCTGTTTTCTCTCCACAGAAGTTCCAGTGACATACTGACATGGTGACAAACAACAGGGTCAAAAAGACCAAATGGCATGACAAGATAAAAGACGCATAGTTTGTTTATTGCAACGCCGTGTTTGTTATGAGAGTGCTACGGTATAAAATACGGGCCTGAAAACCCCTCAGGAGACTCACTCAAGACTGAAGACTGAAGACGCAGGATGGACAGCGGTAATAATATTTATCCTATTCTATCGTCAGTATTTTCATCAAGAAGAAAATATTAGGTCTAAACAACAAAAACCTATTTTATAGAAATCACGATCGATATTCACCCGGCTCCAAGGAACACAGACCTGTTACCCTGTAAGTGAAGCCTTTAATAATATATATACATATATCTGTTAATTCAATTTTTCCTACAGCTTAGTACTTAAAACCTATTTCTTTATTTTCAACAGTTACTTCAGAAGAGCTGGAATGTTTAACCTTCTCACAGACAACTTATAGTAAGTAGGTTACGATTTTCTCTTTGTAAATTGCAACATTTCCAAACAGAACGCCGGGGAAGGCAGTCTGCTCGGGGTGCATCGAAGAGAAAAAAGCCGTGCGTTCCTCCACCTCCGGCCGAGAGAGCGAGTTTGGATCAGGCAGGGGGGAACATCCGTACGGAAGGCCGAGGAAAGCAGCCTGCTCAAGGGGTATCGAAGAGAAAGAAACCCGTTCCTCCACCTCCGTCCAAGGGAGGGGGTTTGGACCAAGCAGCGGCCGATTTCCAGAGGGAAGGCCCGGCGAAGGAGCCCATCGCAGGGCGAGCTGAATCCGGTAAGTCGCTAAAACTTTTTTTAAAACAAATCTCAATAATAACCCGATGTTGACAGCCCGCCAGCAGGATTGAAATGAAACTCGACTTCCTGTTGTCTGAGTCAAAGAAGGGAGGGTGAGAAGAGCGTAGTTCCGGTGACGTGTATCATACAAGTTAAGGAGGGGGTAGCTGCAGCAGCGCCCCCTAACACCGGAGGTCTAATGCTTGTAATACAAGAAGGTGATGCAGAGGCTGGTAATAGCGTATGCTGTAGGATGCTTTGTAATATATTCAAAGGGGATTACTTAAATCAAGTAACATTTCTAAATACTAGGGGTGACTGGCATTTGGTTTGTTTTTATTATCATTATTACCGCTGTATTGTTGCGCATGCTACAATTTCCACTTTCTATGTTAAAAAGTTTCACCAACACAATTTTAAACAAAATCTTATCGTTTCACACACACACACACACACAGACACAGACACAGACAGAGGTTTAACTTAATATTCTCTCTCACTACAGAGGCACTGCATCTCGGCTTACAAGCTCACCCTCAACGTCGGGAGAGTGAAAGAACCCCTTCCTACGATACGCAGAGGCTGGCTCTCATCAGAGATCTCATAAGCGTAGGACAAACCATCTCTTCCTCCTTTCTAGCCCTATGCGAGAAAATACTGTAAAGTCTTGTTGTAAAGTTGTTGCACAGTAAGGTGTATCATTTTTTTTTGTCGTCGTTGGAAAGTAAAGCGTGGCATTTTTGTAGGTGTTGGTGTTGTTATTGTAAAAGTAAGGTGTGACATTTTAACATGGATAAAGACATAGATTTAGGGGCTTTTTACAATCTGGTAGAACGTTTGAACCAAATTTTGCCGCAACCTCCTATAGAATTGGTTGGTATCACAGACGCTGATCCTTTTTCAGAAATCATTCGGGACCATAGCTTTGAAGACTATTTTCAACCTTTAGAAGATGCTCTCCGGCTCTATGCACAAAGCTCACCTCCTTTTTCAGAAGTCATTCGAGACCAAAACGTTGAGAACTATTTCCAACCTTTAGAAGATGCTCTCCGGCTCTATGCACAAAACTCACCTCCTACTCTCTCACATCAAAATGATTCTCAACCCTCCTCTGCCGTTAGTGTTTTATCAACCCCGACCCCCGCCCCAAATTTAGACGAGTCTGTTCCCCCACAACAACATGGAGGGAATCCGGGTCAGGAAACTGAACCGACCGCGGGTCCCTCCTCTGCATTAAATGAAAATGAGAGGGTAGATCCATCCAGAACGGTATCTCGAGCCCGCTTTAACAATCTTGAAATTAGACGCATGTTAAATTTTCCTCCTCCTCAAAGTGTGCCCGATTATGCTTCATTTTATTCACATGTGATGGATAGCCTTCAGGATCTGGCTGATAGAGCTACATCAGAGGTCAGGCGCAATGATGTGATACAGTTGGAGTTGATTGGTGAAAATGTGCGAAATCATGTTTCCGTCTCCGTTAACGATGAGGGTGATGCCGTCCTACCGGCTTTTCAAGCCTTACTGGACCGGTTAGTACAATCAAACATGTCAATCATGTCCGACGCCAGCCTAGAACTAGTTGTGCAGGTGGTGCGGAATCCCAGAGGAGGTGCTAAAAGGCAGGCTGAAAAAACTCTAGAATGTGAAATCTTAAAAAAGAAAGCTCGTCACTTGTACGATGTGAACAATACACAAAACCAGCTCTGCTTTGCCATCAGTTTAGCCCATCTCATCGAATCTAAACTCACAGATAGTCAGGCTACACTGCGAGGCAGAGAGTTTCAACGCTGTGCCGGTTTGAGTGAGCAGACGTCGGTGGCCTTTAGCGACGTCAACAAATTTGAAAAGATTTTAAAACGCAAAATCATAGTGTTGTACAGATGCAATGAGGATCGGGTTATGTCTCATTTTGAGACAGATTTCCCTAAAACTTCTGACCCGCCTCTGTTTCTGTTTCTATTCCAAAACCACTACTACGGTATAAAAAATCTTAAAGGTTTTCTAGGGACACGGCACGCCTGTAATTTTTGTTATAAGGGCTACAACAATCCTATTAAACACAGATGCGGCGGCCATTGCTCCGTCTGCATTGACCCTGTTTGTACCCGTGATCAGTTGGATCCTGTCTTTTGCCACGACTGTAACCGGACGTGTCGCACTCCTTCCTGTATGTCTAGACATAAAAAGCCTGTAGCAAGGCCGGTGGCTGGAGGGTATGTCAGCGAATGCGAGTTAAATAAAAATGCCTAAAATGCGGAAAAATGTACTACGTCGCTATGACTAAAGATAGCAAGAGACACAAGTGTCCAACCTCTAAATGTAAAATTTGCAAAGTGAAATTAGCTCCGGATTCTGACATAAACTCTAATGATCATCAGTGTTACATTCAACCTCTCCCTGCAACCACAGAGCACAATGAGAAACTGGTTTTCTATGATTTTGAAACATTTGTGGGACAGGACTGTGTGCATCACCCGTACCTGGTGTGTACAAAAACTTTACAGGGTTCAGAGTGGGGTGCTTATGGCTTAGATTGTGTGAAATCTTTCCTCCTGCATTTCAGAAAGCCTCAATATAGAGGAGCTGTATTGATAGCACACAATGCTAAGGGGTTTGACAGCTACTTGATCCTCAATGGTATGATAAAGTTGGGTTTAAAACCGTCTCTCATCATGCACGGAAGCAAAATCATCTGCTTCCAAGACCCCGATTATGAGATAAAATACATAGACTCCCTGTCTTTCCTCACCATGCGTCTTAGTGCCATGCCTAAGGCGCTGGGCTTCAGCAATCAAACCAAGGGGTATTTTCCTCACGGGTTCAGCTCAGAGGAGCGTTTAAACTACACAGGGCCCTACCCTCCGCCGCAAGATTACGGCGTAGAGCGCATGGGTCCCCGTGAGCAGGAAGAGTTTTACGCTTGGTACAGAGAAGCTAGCCGGGGAACCTTTGACTTTGAGAAAGAGGCCAAACATTATTGTAAAAATGACGTTGAAATCCTCTTAACCGGCTGCACCAAATTCAGAAATGAGTTTCTTCGAGAAACAGGTGTAGACCCTCTCAGCTGCGTCACCATCGCCTCTGCTTGCATGAAGGTTTTCCTAACCAATTTTCTGCCTTCTAAAACCCTAGCGATACCTTCACCAGATGACTACAGGGGCCAATGCAAATCCTTCTCCAATGCCTCCATCCAGTGGTTGGAGTGGGTAGCACACAGCCAAAACATCTTTATCCAGCATGCTCTAAACAGGGGTGAAAAACAGATTGGCAAGTACCATGTAGACGGCTACGCCGAGATCGAGGGTGTAAAGTATGCTTTGGAGTTTCTGGGGTGCT
>VMKM01003196.1:0-43755 GCA_008360985.2 Macquaria ambigua
TAGGCCTATAGCAGCATAACTAAGGGGGGGCTCAGGGCTCACCTGAGTCAGCCCTACTATAAGCTTTATCAAAGAGGAAAGTCTTAAGCCTACTCTTAAATGTTTTTAATTAACTTTTTTTTCTTTGTGTATATCAATCAACGAAACACACACACCAACAACATCAACACACACACACTAACAACTTCAACACACACTTCCACAGTGTTTCACAAACACATGTGTATATATGTTATCTGCTATTTTCTCCATTTTATTAATTGTACCTTATTTTTATTATCTGACACTTTGGCAATATTGTCTTGTTACATTCATGCCAATAAAGCAAATTGAATTGAAATTGGTGCAGGTGGTGGAATCAGAGCAAACCAAGTGCGGTTTGTTGGGCAAACTGGTCGGTCTAATTGACACCACCACAAATAAAGAGAAAAACAATTTGCTTGAATTGCAAGCAATTACTAAAAAACAAATTATTGAAATAATTGACAAATTCACAACCATGCATTTAAAAGACCTTTATAATCTGGATATTGCATTCTTGCAAAGGCATGATGATGTATTGGCTAAACCATTAACTCACCTGATCAACACTTCCATGGCTAATGAGAAGTTCCCAGAAGTGTGGAAACAAGCAAGAATGATGCCTAGTTTTTTAATTTGGAGCAGCTGATCAAGTGGGAAATTATTGGCCAATCAGTATCCTTCCTAAGGTTTTGCAAAAGGTTGTGGCAATGCAACTGATGAATCACCTAAAAAACGAATAATTACCTGCACCTATTACAACTTGGGTTCAGATCTAAATTTTCCACACAGAGTGCAAACTGCTACCTTTTGGAAAAAATCAAATCATACATAGACAAAGGGAACCTGATGGGGGCAGTCTTCCTGGACCTTAAAAAAGCATTCGATACAGTAAATCAACATACTCATCTCCAAACTTTTAGTACAGTACAGTTTCTCTGAAAGAAATCTTGTCATGGTTTGAATCATATCTTCTGAACCGTGAACAATGTGTCATCATCAACAATAAAAAATCCTCTTTTTTAAAGAGTAAAACAGAAATCCCACAGGGATCGGTGCTAGGACCGATACTGTGTTGGGCTGGTCTTCAGATGTATGCAGATGATACGGTCATGTACGCTTATGGAAAAACAGCTATTGCAGTTACAGACCAATTGTCAAAGCACCTGTAAGCTATAGCCCATTGGCTTGACAACTCACTCTTGATGTCAAAAAAACAGTGCCCATATGTTTTTCCTCCGGAAGACGGCCCACACCAACTGAACTAGATGTTAAGATCAACTTTTCAATTAATCAAGTTTCTGAGGTCAAAAATCTAGGTCTAACGTTGGACCCTCACTTGAAATTTCATTCACTTGTACTGTACAAAAAAAATAGTACAACTGTAAAAGTCAATCTGTACACATTTAGACTAGTCAAAGACTGTCTAACATTTAATGCAGCCAAAATATATATCTGCACTCAATGATTTTCCTACACCTTAGTTACTGTGTTACCTCATGGCTGCAGGCAAGTTCATCAGTGATTAAACCCCTAGAGAAGTTATACAATCGTCCAGTAAAAATATTGAACAAAAGGCTGCAATCTTATCCGCAAGTGTTTACATGGCCAGGTTCCTCAGGCTCTCTGCGACATAGTGTGACCGCTACAGGCCTTTGGATTGTCCACTAGGGATATTACTGCAGGGAACTGTTCAGTATCGTACCGAAATACCTCCTTTGGCCAGACGTCCTTTTCTATAAAGGGAGAAAACATATGGAATGCGCTGCCTATTGAACTCAAAGCAGACCAAAATTGTCAGCTGGGGGGATCTGTTATTTTAAAAGCCCTTGGAGGGCATTGGAAATTATCAGTAGCTATAAATCTGTGTTCTCTATGTATTCTGTATCTGTCCCTATCAAATAAACATTAAATAAAAAAATAAAATAAAAATTACCAGACTGTCGTGGGACATGGGAAATGTGGTGATGGAAAGTAAAGGCTGAGAGGCCATTCAAACCTAAGCCTAATCAAACTGTTTTAGCCTGCCCTAAAAGGGTTTCACCAAATTACTGTCCATTTAACCAAAATTCAAGAGGATTTTGAATAATATCATCTCTGCCCTTGTGTTTCCATTGCATACTATATAGGAATCTTACTGTGTTTTGAGTCTGTCGAACATCCACACTGGAAAGATGACAAAATTAAGACTACTTAAAACTCAAGTTTGTTTGCCCCACTATGCAGTCAACTTTATTTGGCATCCATCTGTAGTTTGACTGATATCTTTCAGCACACGCCTTATCAATCCCTGTTAGTACAAAATGATAAAGTACACAAATTTGTAGTGTGCTTACTTTCAAAATTTCCGCAATTCCTTGTGCCTTACTGTTATCTATGGCTATAATGAAGTCAAATGACTTTTCTTGAACAATATGACAAACAACAAATGGAGGAGTGGCAGCCCACAACAACAACTTTAAATTTAAAGTATATGTAGCCGAGTGGTAAATCTATTGAGATGTAATTTTCCACTTAGGTTTGGTATAGCTCTCAAAGTTGTTTAAATGTTAATACATATGTACTTTGTTGTTTTCTTTTAAGTGTTAAGTTAACATTGTTGAAGTCAAGTACAATGTGAAGCAGATTGTAAGTGGGTTGTCACAGTCTCACTTGCTATTTCTAATTTTGGTTTAATTCATGTCCTGGAATTTTGGGCACCAGCCGTCGACCACTGTGTTCTCAATTGCATGGCAAGGTAATGTTAGCATGCATTAAGCTACACCGTGCTACTGTACTTTGTTACATGAGAAATGGTACAGGTTTTACATAAGAACAAGAAGTTCCACATAGGTTTAGTGAAACGTTTGGAATATAAATGTCCTTTAAAATTATACATTGTATGTTCCCAGGTTAATGTTGTGGGTTCATAGTTGATAAATATGTATTTATCTGGTTTTATTCTCAGGTGACCCCTGAGCCACCCCTTAGTTATGCTGATATAGGCCTAGACTGCTGGGAGACTTCCCATGATGCACTGAGCTCCTCTCTCCTGCTGTTATTGTTCTTATTATAAGTGGGGTCTGGATCTATGGTTGCAGGCCACCTGCTGCCCCCGTGCTCCTGCTCTACACCCACTGCTGCTATTACTGTTATTGCTCTTAGTATTATTTCTGTTGGTGTTATCATCAGTACCATTGCCACAGCTATTACTTTACATCTCTATGTGGAACTGTATTGTGCTGCTGTATGTTCTCTTTCCTCCTGCTCTCTCTCTCCTAGAGAGAGTGCCATTAAAAATGGAACTGGACACTGGATGAGCGCTGTCTGTCATATCCTTCAAAGATTACAAGGAAAATTTCCCTAAACTGAAACTGAAACGTACTGTGAGACTGAAAACATACACAGGTGAGAAGATCATTCCACTGAGAAAATTGAAGGTAAAGGTGAAATATGAGAACCATATAGCTCAAGGCGCAACCTTGAGCTATATGTACTAAAGTATGGAGGCATGCCGTTATTTGGACAACAGTGGTTGAGACACATCCATCTCAACTGGCATGAGATAAAGGCCATGCAAATCACCACCAAACAGAATAGTAGGTGTGCAGATGTACAACTAACACAAATACTGGACAAACATGCACAAGTGTTCAGAGAGGGCATTGGTACCCTAAAATACATCAAGGCACTGATTGAGCTTGAGGACAATGCAAAGCCAAGGTTTCATAAGACGCATCCTGTTCCATATGCCTTAAATTGGAAGCAGAGCTCCAACACCTAGTGGACGAAGGAATTTTATCCAAGACGGACTGGTCTGAATGGGCAATGCCAGTAGTACCTGTAGGCCAAAAGACAACTGACAAAGTACGTATCTACAGAGATTTCAAGGTGACAGTGAATCCCATATGGATGATACCTTTGCATCTTTAACACATGGGGTGCATTTCTCAAAGATTGACCTTGCGTAGGCCTATCTACAAATGGAAGTGGAAGAATCATCACGGAAATACATGACCATAAACACGCACAAGGGCCTATATCAGTATAGTAGGCTAGTGTTTGGCATCACCAGTGCCCCAGAGATTTGGCAAGGTGCCATGGACCAGGTGTTGCAAGTGATGCCAGGCACTCAATGCTACTTAGATGACATTATCGTGACTGGTGACTGATAATGCCACTCATATGGCAAATCTAGACGCTGTTCTGACAAGACTAGGAGTATGGACTGAGAGCTAACAGGAGCAAATGTGAGTTCTTTAAAGAATCCATTGAGTACTGTGGACACAAAACCGACAGACATGGACTTCACAAGACTCAGCATAAGATTAATGCCGTCCTGAATGCTCCACAGCCAGAAAACGTGAGCCAGCTGCGCTCATTCCCAGGCCTTGTCAACTATTACCACAAGTTTCTCCCAAATCTCTCAAATGTGTTACACCCGCTGAATGCATTGCTGCAGCAGGACACCAAACGGAGGTGGACGCAGCTATGCACAAAATGACAGAGAAGCTTTGAGCTTGGTATGGGGAGTGAAAAGTTTAATCAGTACCTCTATAGAAAACGTTTCACCCTGGTTACTGATCACCAGCCCCTAGTGTCCATCTTCAGTCCCCAAACAGGTGTTCCGGCCATGGCAGCTGCATGCTTGCAACAATGGGCTTTATTCTTAGGAGCACACACATACACAATCGAGTATAAATGTACTAAACTGATTGTTACTGAAAAAAAAAGTTAACGTTTTGGGTTCTATATCACATTTGATAATGGTGCCTTATTTCTGTTTAAGTTGTAGTTATCAAAAATGTGCATTCCCTGAAACATATTCTTTTTGTTTGCTCTCTGTCTCCTCCCCTCCCGTTGAGCCTGAAGGAGCTGTCTGACACGTTGTTTCATTTCCTCATTCATACAGTCGATATCAAAGCGAAAATCGGAGCGCATTCATCTGCAGAAGTTACGTCTTTAGAAACATAAAAATCCTGGTTGGATATTAGTTCGTTACCCAAGGACTATCTTTAACATTATGGTTTTTATAATCATTCAGTCATCAATGTAAGGACAGAGACAGCAATCTCATCAAATATTACACATCATGGATTCATTGTCTCAGAATAAAATCTATACACTGTCCTTCTTTATAACACTGTGACACGGTGGTCATTAAGGCATCTGTCAGGTTTTCAGTCAGTTCCCCTGCACTGAAACATTTTCCGTACATTACTGTAGGAATCACCATTTAAATAAAACAAATCTATATGAAGCTTTAGACACATAAGACAGTGATCAATGAGTAATCAATTTTAATGTTGTGATTTTTAACTATAGGCTGCAGAATGTCTTAATGTGATTTAACAGCATTTCAGTGACTACACACATTAAAATATAGTTATTAAATGCTGTAGAGCAGGATTTTTATATGTAAAATAGACTTCTAAAAATGTACACTCAGTTTTAACCTAGACGTCTTTTCAACTGCAAATCATCTAAATCATTATTAGTGGTTCGGACTGTGAGTTTACCATCATAGGTCCATAAGTAAACTATGTCTTATCAGTTTGATCTATATTTTCATCTTCAGCTGCTGCCACCTGTCACAGCTGTTACAGCTGAATAAATATATTTGAAAATCGATTCCAGCACTTTATCATCCATTAAGGAAATTCAAGTCTGGTAAATGATGAATGAGTGGACTACGCTAAATAAAATGTAATAGTGTTAACTTATTGATTCTTTTCTCCCTTCAAACTCAGGCTTTCTCACTGTTGCTGCTGTGTTTTTTATGTCATGGTCCACATTGGCACGCATTCATATTTCTAGCTCCACTGGATTAAAATGGAGGCACTGCTCTTTATTTACCCATTGCCATGGTGAATCATAGCATCAGAGCTCCATTGATGATGGCTTTTTTTCATTCACCACGCAAGCGCTTAACTCAGAGTGAACACAGGCTGTTTTCAAAACCACCTAATATACTATCAGTACGTACTGATTTGGCCAAAATGTAGCATGTAGTATGTAGTATGCAAATAAAAGCAAAATCTGCAGTATGCCAGAAATACCCAGATGTTGTACTGATTCGGAAAAAATCTCCAGTATGCATCGGACCAGTCTATCTCGCCTACTGTATCCCACAATGCAAAGTGGCGGAACGGTCCCCATTGTTTTTTTTTTCAATTTTATTTACACGGTCACCATTGTTGAAATGGCGGACAGCAACACTACCGCATCAGTGGTTGACAGGGAGGATTATAAATAAATTTCTAATTTAATCATGTGCAAGCAGAAATTGTGACAAGGCTACAGTCATTACTTTTTGGTTAGCTGTACTATTGTTTACTTCCGCTTTTCAAAACGCAGTATGCAGTATGTAGTACATACTCTGTAGTATGTAGCAGATGGTTTCGAAAACAGCCACACTCAGAGTTGATTGAACTAACTCTGATCAGCTGCTCTGGAAACGAAAACTCTGAGTTTCCTATCTCAGGGTTCATCAACTCAGAGTTCAGGGTTAGGCTCAGAGTTTGTTAAAACTGCTTTCTGGAATAGACCCCTGATCTCTCTCCAACAACTCTGTGTCTTGAGTGTTACAGTCTTCACACAATGAATCGTACAAATTGGGATAACAGTGAACACTTTAAGATAGTCTCTCATGAAAGACATTAATGCTGCTCACTTTCAGAAAGTTACAAAAATTGTTGTTATGCCAGAAAGGGAGTTTTAGATGCTCATATACGATACTGATGCCTTGAATCTATTCACTGTTGATGTTTTGAAACTCTTTACGGCTCAAAATGTTCCTTGCCATTCTTGAGTTCATGTTCATACTTACTTACTTACATACATACTTACATACTGCAGCATATATTTAATACATATATTTATATGTAAGGGTGTGTGGTTGCATATGTAGTGCTGAGAGGATAAGTAGAGTCGTAGCCTAGCCCATGTTGTATCTGTGTTGTACTGTAGGCATTACCACAGCACAGACAGCTGGTAGAAGCTAGGATGAAAGCAAAATTAGGTCTTTATTGCTGAAAATGCTCAGGAGGATAGCATGCTGTATCTCCTACAACTGCACAATGACTTTCCATGTTGATAAGAAAGAAAGTAAAGAAAATGTGACCTCAAAATGTCCACCTGGTGGTACCCATAATTCTCTTCGCCAGCCATGAGTCGGATTCCGTCTAACCATTCATTAATTTTTTAGGACCTTGGGTGCCGTTATATGATATAAATATCTGGCTCACCTCAGCACTGGCGTGGAGTGTGACTTTGAAGTTGTGCCTAATTAAGCAGCTGTAGTTAACCAGCTGAACAATAAGGCACAGGACTTAGGCATGTGGATGACAGCTAATGAAATGCAGACACAAAGCAAAGTGAACAGACGCACAGAGGTAACATCTTCAACTGACACTACTGTATCTAATCAGGCTGTCACACATAAAGCTCTTCAGTACAGTAGGCACACAATGAGTGGGAAAGAGATTATGTTAGCCTGATAATCAAACTGAAATGCCAATCTCACAAACAATTTCATCCACACTTGTGGCAATTTTTCTTTTACTTTTCTAAGTAACTAGCTACATCCATGCAAAGATCCCCGGCTGGAATTGAACCAAGGACTTTACAATTACATGGATGCATATTGACCACTAGGGCACCGGAAGCCTGATGTTCCCATTCTTAATCTTGCCTACAAAGCTTTGATTGGTTAATTGTTTCTCCACCCGGCAGAAACAGCCGCCAACGAGTACAGCCGCAGACCTATCACTGAATAAATCAGTGAGGATGGCAGTGATTCAGAGGTCTGGAACCAGGATGGTTGAACATACAAAGCACAGGTCTTCAACTCCAGAGACAAGACTTCCTGTCTCCTGCTTGAAGTCAGTGTTGACTTTCAATAAGAATGAAATCTTTCCCTAATCATTGGAGTGCGGAACTTTTGTAATTTTGTAATTTGTAATTACACAAACACTGTCGATTCATGCTCATGACATATGCCTACAGGGGAGCTTGCTCAAATTTCCACAGTTCGAAGACAATTTTCCATTCTTTAGGTAGAATAAATGTAATAGCTACAGAGCCTACTCCAAATATTTCACACAGACCAACCTGTTCAAAAGCAGTAAGGCCACATCCTGTCTGCCCTCAGTCCCTGCTCTTCTTTCAGGCTCTCCAAAGACGAAAAGTTACACCAATGGTTATCTCTGTTTGTCCTCACCGTCGATTTGTCTTTTCTTGACTGTAATCCTTCCTCTGAACGCTGCGTTTCTTTTTTAGCTGAAGCATTAGAAACATTTCTTGGATGCCTCTTAGGTTTTTCCTCCATACTCCTAGTTGCTGTAGCTACTCCATCTCTACGGTTGCTCCCCTCAGCTCTGGCAAACCAGAACCATGTAGAGAGAACGATCTGAAGTCTACATGAATCTGTGAAGATCAAGCATTTTGAACTTCTGCTGACGCACCTCTCTTTCTACATGGCTCTGGTTTTACTATTGGTGCTCCAGCTATTTAAAAATTCCGGTATACTGCGAAATACAGAAAGATTTACTAGGCGATTTACTAGTATTGTGTGAACTTGTCTGGCAATGGCTTGAATGTAACAGACGTTCATTTATATGTAAAAGTCCTGCACTCTAGTTTTAAGTTTCCTAACCCAAACCTTAAAATCATGCTTTAGTTGATTGCTTTAGAGCAGATATTGTAGGAAAACTAAAGAAATACTTTTACATTTACATTTTATAGATACACTTAGTATCAACATTGTGTGTTGGCAGCAAACAGTTTGCACATATGTTCAATATAAATTATTGTTATGTTGTAATGATAATAAAAAACTAATCTGGCATTACATTTCCACAATAGCAAGGGTGATATAGCAAATTATTTGTATATATAACGTAATTATTAGGGGTCAGACAGGGTTGATCCATACATACACAGATAGCAAGCGTGCCTCCTACAAATTAGATTCATTCAACTAGTCTGCACTAGCAATATAAATTCAGTGGCAGCATTCAGGGCCAATGCCGGAAATAGTGTGATGTTCATATAGAGCAGCATAGAGGAAGGGTGTGGACAGCAGGTGGTGGATGAACGTCACAAGAGCCCTGACTACAAACAAAACATGGGAGTGGACAGCTGCATGAACAGTGGATGTGCATGCAGTTCTGTACATACTACACTGGGTGTCTGTGTATGCAGATGTTCTCCATGTGGTCCTAAGTTCTGGGGCAGTCTGTGGACCCCTTGTGCAGATGGTCGCGCAACATGGACATAAGCAACTTTAGTTAAAATGTATGTCACATGAACTCTTGCGGTACCCTAGTTTTCCCTTAACTGTTTACTTTCAAAACTGTCATCCTGGATTCATGTCCTGTCTCCTACGAGTCAGTAATGACATATCTGTCATTTAACCTAACTTACAATTTTTCCTAATATTAACCAAGTGGTTTAGTTGTCTAACCATAGTCAATTCTTAAATGTACTTTAGTTGCTACAAATGGATATTGACAGAATATCCAACTGAAAAGTCTGGGCAGCAAATGTTTTGCAGATACATTCAATATTAATATTTTATTCTGACAATTTTTAGAAAAACACAACCCAGGCAGAATTGCTAAAATATATTGTGCTAATGCAAAATAGTTGCATATGAGCATAGTGTAATTCACTGGAGAGGTTGCAGACAGAGTCCAGAATACACTGCATGCAGTATGAGTAAGGCGTGGGAGTGTCTGAGGTTGTTAGTTATAGAAGGTGGTCATGGTGTTCCTCCCCCTCCACCCGAGCTGTGAAATGTCTGGTTTGTCTGAGGAATGAGAGACCCTGGAGGGCCAAGGGTCCCGAACAAATGAGCTCCCATAAAACTCTTCTACTTATACAGGGAGAGGACACAATGCAGACGAGCAACCGCCCAAAGCAGCCTTCATGGTAATTTCACTCTACTATTTACCGTGCCCACCCATGGGTTTCACTGCTCTGTGTTGGAGCCAGTCACCTTCATGTGCAGTGTGACACATTCATCATATCAGCATCTGACACATCTAAACAAGTCAGTACACTTTATTTCCTAACAGCAAACAGAAGTGGGAATCTGATGATGACAATTATTCTGCATAAAATCTTAGGAAATTGGGTTAAATGATACTGAAGCTGTTGTTGTTCCATGCATTTAGTAAAGCAAAACGTCTTTGCATAAATATGTTACATCCGGCCGAGTGTTTGTGCTTGGTTGGAAATTAAATAAAAGCTGCATTGTGGGATATGCAGGGAAATGTTTTCAGCAAAGCTAATAAAGTTAATTGCTTGAGCTGAAGCACATTTATGAGCTGCACCTGGTCCATAAATGACTCCTAATGAGGAGCAACTCAGTTGACTTTTAAAATGCCTCCCTCTAGTGGAAGACAGACACGCTTCCAGAGCATCACAGTCAGGTCTTTTCTGTTCTGTATCTCCCACAAACAGAACAGGAATATATTTTAATTTGAATACTCCTACATCTCTGAATGTAGGAGTGAATAAAAAGAGAATAAAATGGTGTGCAGTAATTAACACATATTGCAAAACATAAACTGAATTTCAGTAACAGCTCTTTCCTATCTCCCAAATGTGAGCTCCTTCTCACATGGCTTCAGCCTTTGTGTTTGTTTTATCAGTTGGCAGCACATTATTACACATTATTCATTCTGACATCAGCTGCTGGGATAATCAAAATATTATTCATTTTATCTGCGTTTCAGTCAATAAAAGAAATGAATAATGAACCAAAATGTGTATTATAATATTATTTTAAAAAAAGCAGATAAAATAGAACTCATACATGCTTTATAATCTGCTATAATTAAAAAGTTCAAATCAAATGTGGGGAATTACTCTTAATGGAAAATTGAGGGTATTCCCAGATGACAGGACATAAATTAATTGATACTGCAGATGTGTTTCACAATTTCCAATATCTACACCAATATAAGAGTATAATACTAATAAAAATACCAGTGGCTTCTTAAACAATACTTTGTCTTTCATAATGAGAAAAAATACAGGTAAGAGGACAAGACAAGAAGCAGGGTGAGTTTAATTTCTAGAAACAAAATATCACAAACAAGAAGTGGCAGATGTATGGTATGAGCTGCTGAAAGTGTTCTTGTGTGCCTGTAATGCTACATATGCATGTATTGTACAGCCTACTGGAAATAACATCTGTCTCAAGCTAATTACAGGAGAAGAGGAAACTGTGACGACTGTGAGAAACTGAAAACTTATTGGACTGAACTATTACATTGTTTTCACAGAAGTAGAAAATGGTAAGTGGACTTCACGTATATAGCGCTTTTTCAGCCGTAACAGTTCCCAAGTCTCATTCACACACCGATGGTAACGGAGTTGCCATGCAAGGTGCTGGTCTCCATCAGTGTCTTGCCCAAGGACACGTTGACATGTGGACAGGAGGAGCCAGGGATCAAACTGCCAACCCTGGGATTAATGGACGACCTGCTCTACTCCTGAGCCACAGCCGCCACAAAACGTAAAAGTGAATCACCAGAAATGGAAGTTCAGCAAGAAAAAGAAAATTGAAAATATAGTTATGTTCACATTAATAAAACCAACCTACTTTTTAAAAGGACCTGTAGCAATACATGCTGCTGCTGCTGCTGCTGGATTATGGTTGGTTAAAGTAAAATAAAAAAGATCTGGACACCTTTGTTAAGAAATTAATATTGCCTTGGTATTTGTTTAGTTTATGAACCTATTTGGTTGCACTGAGGCATAGACACTGTCAATGGCTTTATCCTCTTGAAATATAGACAAATATGCACATTAGCTGTAGTATCATTATGATTTATATTTCCTTGCACAAAAAGGGAGTAGAATTCAAATTTCGGTTCATTGTAATGAATGTTATTTGCTGCAATTTAAGATTAATATACAATTCCTGAAATATCCTAATCCTAACAAATAATTGAAAATAAATGAGTAAAACCAACCTGAGTAAATGATTTGTTGAACATTCAGATGTGAAGTATTACTTCAGTGAATTACAGTAAATAATGCAGTTAATGGTTTGTTCATCTCTATTAACCCGTAGAAATTTTACATGAGCATCACAACAGGAAATAAAGACTGAAAGTCATTACTACTGATGTACTAATGTGTGTACAATGTATAGTTGATAAATCAGATAATAATCAATTCAATTCAATTCAATTTAGTTTTATTTATACAGCGCCAAATCATAACAAAGTTATCTCAGGGCACTTTTTCGAGTAGAGCAGGTCTAGACCGACTCTTTATATTTACAGAGACCCAACAATTCCCACCATGAGCAAGCACTAGGCGACAGTGGCAAGGAAAAACTCCCTTTTAACAGGTTCGAGCAGAACCAGAACCAGAACCAGGCTCTGGGTGGGCTGTCATCTGCCTCGACCGGTTGGGCTGAGAGAGAAGGAGAGGGAGAGAGAGGGAGAGAGCGAGCAGGAGGAAAGAGAACATACAGTAGTACAGTACAGTACAGTTCCACATAAATCCATGTAAAGTAATAGTAGTGGTAATGGTATTGTTAATATTAATAAAAATAATGAACTATTCATGATTCATGAGTTCCACACAAATTCATTATGAATTCATCATGATGACTGTTGTTGAATATAAAGGCTTATGTTTTTACAGGCTCCCCATAATTTATTTCTTTATGATCCTTTTTTTATTATTTCTGACCATGAGAACAAATACGTACGTGTCTGAGGACAGATTGTACAGTGATGTTGTTCTTCTAAACATGACCCTTTAGGGTATATAGAATTTCATTTCTGTAGTCCAACATGTCAACCTGCTTAACTTTTCTGGGTAACAAAATTGTATATTGCAACAGAAAAAGGCAGATGTAGTTTTGGATTTATATTTTTCAAACTCAAAATTCAAGGTTTAAATGAAGAATTAGAATGTTCAGTAACAACTTAATTATGTAATTTGTTTTCTACAGTGTAATGTGCTATTGTTTAATATTTATTGCTGTTAATTGCCTTGTTTTGAGACAAGAGGCTACTAGTGTTTAAATGTGAGACAGAGCAAGATGTAAAATATAGATATAGTTTATAGACTACTCTGGAATGTAGCAGACGTAAACAAGCCACCATTACTGTGGTGGCATGTCACTTTTTGCACAATAACACTGTAATGTATGCAAAGGATTTTACTTTTTAACCTCTTTCACCAGAAAATATGTCCAGGAGACCCTGTAGAACCTGTCACCCAAACATCAGTTTTAAGCTGCAACTTGGGTGAAAAGCTGCCATACACTGTAAAGAAAGGCTTGACTGACTGATTGGATGACTGACCCTGGAGTTAACCTCATCCATGATGCCGTAGGTTTTTCCACACAAAAGTGAATTTTCCCGTTTTTAGGGAGAAAAGGGTCATGGATTTCCCTCAAAAAAAGTAGAGCTCACACAATGAATGTAATGTGTGAATGTAAGTGTAGGGTTGTACATATATGTATGTGTAGTGGTGGTCCAGTATGTTGGAAATATTTTCCCCTGGCGGTTTGGAGTTGTTTTGGAGATTTTCTATTATCTTATGCATGCTATTAAGCTAATCACTAGAGAATGCTTTACTCAAACCTGGCTGGGCTTGCATAAGAGCAACATGTGTTTCTCTACATAGTCTAGGTACATTTTGGTTGTAGAATATGTCCCATGTATCAAGATACTAGTAGTATCTTGCCTGAGGTATTCTGTCAGAGCTACATCTCAGATGAGAAGGGCTAGCAAGGATTCGACGGAAATCGCAACATGCTGTTGTTTCCCCTTTGATTTTGTACATTATAGTTTTGAATATTTCCCTTGAATCTATACTGTTTGGTGTGTAAGTGGTTTTTTTCAAGTATACAGAAAGATGAAGTGGAGTGATTACACTCACTTCAGGCTATCAGAAATCATCAATGTTTACATTAAATAATGGAACTTAACTTGCATTTAATTCACCACGGGACACCACCCTTAAAGAAGGGAAAATGATAGCCAATTAATTAATTTAGTCTCACAAATCAAATATACAAACTTAGCAATTTGGAACATTGATTAATAATTAAATTAATAACTACAACCAAAATAACCATATCAATAATTTAATAAAAGTTGAAGGATTTTGGAGTTCTGAATAGTAAGGGTTGGCAGAATTACAACATTAAATAGACCACCATATATATTCAAAAGCATTTATTTAACAAATAATGAAACACACAACAGGTAATCTAAGAGAGAGATAAGGGTTTTCTTGACCGTAGTCCAGGGGATATCCAGTTACAGTTACAGGAAGTTATTGGAGGCGAGGTGCGACTGTTAACGAAAAGGCTTACATTTCAAAATAAAACTTCAGTTTAAGTCACACAATGAACAAATTCATCTGTGGAGCTCCCATTGTCCCTACACCGGGATAAGAGCTAAGCTAACCCAGCTTGGACCTAAGGCTATACCACTACCCAGCCTACTTCTGGCTAATGTCTCGTCGCAGGAAAATAAAATGGATGAAAAACGGCTAACCCAGCAACGGGAAATCAGAGACATCCCGGATCAAGCTATTGCACTCGACAGGTGGACAATGTTCTGCACCGACAGAAGAGAAGAGGGGAGGCAGACTTTCTGTTTACATCAATGATGCTTGGTGCTCAAACGTAGTCAAAGTAGATGGACAATGTTCCCCAGATGTCGAGTTTTTAATGTTAAGATCAAGTCAACCATACTATCTGCCCAGAGAGTTCACCAGTGTCTTTGTTGCTGCTGTTTACATTTCCCCAGATGCAAATTCATAAAATGCACTACAGGAACTGTCTGAGGTCATCAGCAGTCACATAGCCAAACAACCTGATGGCATTTTTATTGTAGCTTGTAGTTTTAATCAAACAGACCTCAGAACTGTTCTACATAAATTTCACCAGCATGTCCACACGCCCACCAGAGGAAACAATACCCTGGCCAATGTTTACATGAACATTTCTGGCTCCCCTGCCCCTTATGGTCAATCAGACCATATTTCCCTGCTTCTCCTGCTTACTAATTCCCAGCTAATTAAAGGGTCAAACGATCAAAAAAAAAAAAAAGAAAACAGTTAAATGGTGGACAGATGAAGATACAGATACAACAGTTTTCAGTGCACAGACTGGTACATCTTCAGAGATGCCGACACTCAGAACCACATCAACAGTAACATCATACATCAGCAAATGTGTTGATGATGTGGTGATTACAAAGACAATAAAATCATTCCCCAACCAGAAAGCCTGGATGAATGGAGAGGCGAGGGACCTATCCAGAGCCAAAAAAAGCTGTCTTTTGGTCAGGTGACAAGGAAGCATACAACACTGCTAAAGCGAGACTGAAAGCTGGCAAAGCTGGAGACAAAGCGGAGACATCAGGAGAGGCTGGAGAGAGACCTCAACACCAACAACACCAAAGATATGTGGCAAGCGATCCAGACCATCACAGGCTACAGAAGCAGGAGTGCCCCCATCATGTGTGAGGCCAAATTGCCAGATGAGCTTAACACATTTTATGCTCGCTTTGATCTCCTCAACCAAGAGTCAGTCAAGTCTACTTTGCCTCCAGAAGACCAGCCACTGTCAGTATCCACAAAGGATGTGAGAAAACTCCTGCTGAGAGTGAATATGAGTAAAGCTGCTGGGCCTGATAACATCCCTGGCTGTGTACTAAGAACACGTGCTAATCAGCTAGTTGATGTCATTACTGACATTTTTAACATATCACTGTCACAGGAGATTGTTCCCACCTGCTTCAAGACAAGAACCGCCATCCCGGTACCAAAAAGGTCTGCAGTGTTTAGTTTAAACGACTACTGCCCTATGGCACTCACCTCCATTCTTATGAAGTGCTTTGAGAAACTGGTTCTCCAGCACATCAAAAATAACATCCCAACTAGCCTGGACCCTCATCAGTTTGCATACAGAACCAACAGATCCACAAAGGATGCCATCTCCACTGCCCTCCACTCTGTCTTCACACACCTTGAAAATAGCAACACCTACATCAGAATGCTGTTTGTTGATTTCAGTTCAGCATTCAGCACAATCTCACCCATGACAGTTAGCACTCTGGGCTTGAGTACTATACTCTTCAACTGGGCTTCCTCACATACAGACCCCAGACCGTTCAGATTGGCTGTCACACCTCCTCCACTCTAGTGCTCCACACCAGAGCCCCCCAGGGCTGTGTGCTCAGCCCCCTCCTAGTCACACTGTATACCCACATTCTTGTTAACTTTAACAGAGGAGCACTAGCAAGCATCCTGACTGGAAACATTACAAACTGGCATGGGATGTACAGAGCCCAGGGCAGGAGGGCACTGCAGTGGGTGCTTAAAACCCCCCAGAACTTCAGGTACCCATCTACCGAGTATCAGTGATATTGGAGAGGTGAGGTGTCTGCGCAGAGCCTAAAGGATACTGAAAGACAATACCCACCCCAGCCACAGCCTGTTCACCCTGCTGCCAAGCAATACAGAAGCATCTGCTGTCATACCACCAGACTACAGAGCAGCTTCTTTCCTCAGGCTGTGAGACTGCTCAACCCAACCTCATCCTCTGTACTCCACCTTAAATAAATGACATGGAACTTTCTGTTATACTGGTTTTGTACATTACCATACCACTACATTTGTATAATATATATATATTATTATTATTTTTATTTTTACAGTATTCTGATTTTGGACATTTGTATGTGTTCTGTGTATGTAGCATGAAGGAGGCTACAACTTATTTATTATTATTTATTGTGCAACCCTGTGTTGTAGAAGGACTAATAAATGTAAGAGAGTATACTCTGTGTCAAATAGTGATGGATGGTAACCTTTGACCCTTACCCTAAGCCTCCCTCCCACCTCCCCAGCCCTCCCCCCCTACCAATGAGAGAGGGGGGAGGGGTCATATTTTTGTGGGCTGCCTAGGTCAGAAAACATGTGAACAAGCCGTTCAGGATTTGACTCCCCTTCTTATGTCAAGAGCGGGCTCATTAGAATGATACCACCCCCCATGTGAGTATCTCCATCCACGGCCTTAGAACTAACTTTAACCACTCAGGGCCTGTGCTGGTACGTGGGGGCTGACCAATCAGAGCAGACTGGGCTTTTAGGGAGGTGAGCCTTAAAGAGACAGGAGCTAAAACGGAGTGTTTCAGACAGAGGGTGAAAAGAGGTGCTGCAACATTCATCAGTATGAGAAAAATAATGTGTTTTTTGAACATTAAGGCATGTAAACCGATTCTAGTAGAACCCCCAAATAGAAGTATGAACCTGAAAATGAGCATAATATGTCCCCTTTAAACTTTAGGTGTCAGACCCCTCTCTCTCACACTCCCACAGGTAAAGAAGCAAAGCAGAATCTTTGTAGGCAGCTGCGCCTATTTTTTACATCTACACAAAAAAAATTATATAGAATACTCTCATTTCAGTTAGTCCAAAAGGGTTTGCAGGCTGCAGCGTTTCTGGGAGCATTCTATCCAAATTATTAAGTATGAGGAGAAAAGATGTTTAACATGTATATTATTTTTACAGGGTGTCTGTGCAGCACTGAGGTCTTAGTCTTATGGCAACATGAAGCATTCCTTTTTTTAAAAACAATAATTTCACATTGATTTTCATTGCCGTTGTAAAATAACAGAATTGATCGCACAGAGACGTTATCGGCAGTGCTCCCCTTCTCTTTAAAAAAATGTGGACAAATCATTTTGCCCCTATGGGGGGAATCACCTTCTGTGAGGTTCATGGTGTCAGACCTCACACAGACACACACGCAGACACACAGATACACCACACACGTGCACACACACACACACACACACACACACACGTTGATTTGCATGAAACACAACAAATATTTTCTCCATTATCTTTTTATGAACAGAGGCACAGACAGAACACTTCTGTTTTTTTTGTTTTTTTTTAAACCTTAAGAAAAACCCTAAACCAAAAGTATTTGGTTCATCTTTAGCTTTCAACACCTTTGCAAGTGGAAGACAGTAACTCCCTCTTCATCACTTGAAGCAGTGCGACTGGTCTGTTGATGGTGACGCAGTGACACCCAGTCTGACTATCAAAATGAATGTTAAGTGAGAGGACTCTCCTGCCAGAGCTCTTTTAATAAATAATGCACTTTAACTTCTGAGTACCAGTTAAAATGACTGATGTGTGTTGGAATTGGTGAAATGTTGTTTGCCCAAAGACACACATTTGCACTTTGTAGCAACAATTTCTTAAATAAATGTTACCAGACCTGCTTTTTTCCCTTGAAAATTAAGGCTTTGCACAGTTTCACCCACCCTCACGTGAAACAGCCTAAAGGTGTGATGTAATTACATAATCAAATGTATTTATGTTTTTTATGGGGTTCCATCTGCCTTTCATCTTAGACTCAGTAAAACCATGTGACTGCTCAGCGATAGCCTTTATTGCTGCATTTGGTCCATCCTATAGTCTTTGTACTGTAAAGTCATAAAGTAATGACATGATCAAGTGTGTCTAAAGGCCAGTTCAGACCAAAGATGCACAACAAGACAAAACCGTTGTAGAACGTTGCAGGGAAAAGTTGCAGCGGTGGCTGGCCCGTCTCAGCTCGAGTCAAACCGGTTGATGGCGTCAGTGTTGCCAGCTTGGCGACTTTCTCGCTAAATCTGGCGACTTTCCAAATCCTCTTGGCTGCAGTTACTGTCCTCAACGAGTAGCGGGTGCTGCCGTGAGCCCCTCCCCCGTCCCAAAGCACTCACAGGCGGTCAGTCTCACAGTAGCCTCGCGCAGCAGAGAGGAGACCCGCACCACTCCGCATCCAGACTGCAAATGAATCGTGCGCACGTAAAGCTGCTGCTTATCCCACCCTGGCTTACAGAGCGGGATGTAAATGTAAATGTTTCTTCACTGTCACACTAAAATAAATCATTGAATTTGATTCACAGCCTCAGTCACTTACTCACCTCGTCCACTGTGTGTGTGCCTCTCTGTGACATAAGTAAACATCTAGCTAGCTAGCTCATCATGTCTCAGTCTAAACTGTACGCTCAGAAATACAGAAAGGACTGGGAATCAAACCCTGAATTCAAAGGCTGGTTGAAGCCGTTTATTGGAGATGATACACGGTCATACTGCCTGTATTGTAAGGCTGATTTCTACGCCAAACTTTGTGATACAAAAAAACACGACAACTCAAAAACATACTCAAAAGGCAAAGCCTTATAACAGTTCCACCCAAAGCAAGCTGCCATTAATGAGTAAAAAAATTGACTCTGCAAAAAAGGCTGAAGCCACCATGGTATTAGCTATTGCTGAACACTGTTCCATGCTTGCTCCTAAGTGGAGCATAAGGTTAGAAACTAAACCAAACTTAACAAAACTAAACAAAAAAAAAAACCTAAGTAACTCTGCCAAAGTGTCTCTTTTTGGTCACTTTGCCGGTCCCAAGCCCAGATAAAGGAGGAGGGTTGGACGTAGAGCTAGCAATTCCACCCCACATTCACAGTCTTTTGATTAAATTCTATATTCTAACATTTAACAATACAGGACAAAATTGATTTATGTAATGTGGGTCTAGACAAAACATTTAAGTCATGAAGTTATTTTGAGAAGTGATGGCCTATTTCAATGGCAAAATTAAAAAAACAAACCAAGAATCAACAGAAGTTCATTTGTAGTTCTAAATATATTTACTCACCTTTTGTCTCTCCCACAACGTTATTCCTTTCTCCTACAGCGTCCATTACAATTACATGCAAATGGTCAATTATGCAAATTAAGCGATGACGTCATTTAGCGACTTCTAGGGACTTTTAGGTCAGCCAATAGCTACTTTGCTTACTGAGGAGTTGGCAACACTGGATGGCGTCGCCTGTGACTCAGCTTGTCAAGTCACCAGTGGCTGGTTTGAGAATGTAAGGCACATCACCTGTTTCAACAACAAATGAGCTCGTAGCAAAGACAGCCGATCATCTTGACCCTCTCGTTTTTTTATGTTTTCGCCGTGTCATCAATACTAGAAATACAACTGTGGCAAGTAACTCAATGAGTTTCCTCATTTATATTTTAAGACACTACAAATTATATCCAGCTACAGTTAGAACAGAAGTACAGAGAGTCGTTGCTATGGAAACGATAAACCGTCTCATCGCATTGGTGTAAACTGGCAGGTTTCAAAATGTTGCAGACCGGCGCATTGAAAGTAGTTGCAAGTTTCAACTCGTCTCGTCGTGAATCTTTGGTCTGAACTGGGCTTAACAGTGCTGATAAAATGTAGTAAAATGTTCTGTTGAGTTGAAACATTGTTGTATTGAATGTCTTGTTTCAAAGTGTGCTGACATATTGTCAGCCTGAACAGTCAAAATAAAGATTTAAATTTTGTCTAATGGTTCAAAGTGGTATGTTGATGGCTATTTTTAACACTGCAGTGCTTACACCGATCAGCCATAACATTATGACCACTGACAGGTGAAGTGAAGAGCATTGATTATCTCGTTACAATGGCACCTGTCAGTGGGTGAGATATATTAGGCAGCAAGTGAACATTTTGAACATTTTTGCACAGTTTGTTGTGTATGGGGCTGCATAGCTGCAGACCGGTCAGGGTGCCCATGCTGACCCGTCCACCGCCGAAAGCGCCAACAATGGGCACGTGAGCATCAGAACTGGACCACGGAGAAATGGAAGAAGGTGGCCTGGTCTGATGAATCATGTTTTCTTTTACATCATGTGGATGGCCAGGTGCATGTGCGCCGCTTACCTGGGGAAGACATGGCACCAGGATGCACTATGGGAAGAAGGCAAGCCGGCAGAGGCAGTGTGATGCTTTGGACAATGTTCTGCTGGGAAACCTTGGGTCCTGCCATTCATGTGGATGTTACTTTGACACGTACCACCTACCTAAACATTGTTGCAGACCAAGTACACCACTTCATGGAAACCGTATTCCCTAATGGCAGTGGTCTCTTTCAGCAGGATAATGCACCCTGCCACTCTGCAAGAATGGTTTGAGGAACACAACAACGAGTTCAAGGTGTTGACTTGGCCTCCAATTTCCCCAGATCTCAATCCAATCAAGCATCTGTGGGATGTGCTGGACAAACAAGTCTGATCCATGGAGGCCCCACCTCGCAACTTACAGGACTTAAAGGATCTACTGCTAACATCTTGGTGCCAGATACCACAGCACACCTTCAGAGGTCTAGTGGAGTCCATGCCTCGACGGGTCAGGGCTGTTTTTGTGGCAAAAGGGGAACCTACACAATATTAGGCAGGTGGTCATAATGTTATGGCTGATCGGTGTATACAGATTGCTTAGTTTGGTTTTCACCTTAGATTCAATTCAATTCAGTTTTATTTATATAGCGCCATATCATAACAAAGTTATCTCAGGGCACTTTTTCGAGTAGAGAAAGTCTAGACTGACTCTTTATATTTACAGAGACCCAACAGTTCCCACCATGAGCAAGCACTATGCGACAGTGGCAAGGAAACACTCCCTTTTAACAGGTAGAAACCTCGAGCAGAACCAGGCTCTGGGTGGGCAGTCATCTGCCTCGACCGGTTGGGTTGAAGGGGGACGGGGGGAGCGGGAGAGAGAGAGCAGGAGGAAAGAGAACATACAGCAGCACAACACAGTTTCACACAGAGATGCAACGCAATGGTTGCGGTAATGGTATGGATGTCAACACCAACAGAAACAACACTAAGAGCAACATTATAGCAGCAACACTAATAATAATAGCAACAGCAACTGCAGCAGCAGGTGCAGAGGAGGAGCACGGGGGCAGCAGGTGGCCGCAACCACAGATCCAGACCCCACAGCTCCGGAGGCAGAAACACCTGCAGAAAGCAACAGAAGGAGAGAGAGAGAGGAGAGAAAGCACACAACTACGGGAAGAAGTTGAGTTAGTAACAAGCATTGATGGATATGAGGGCGTACAGATGGAGAGGAAGAGGAAGAGGAGGAGAGAGGAGCTCAGTGCATCATGGGAAGTCTCCCGGCAGTCTAGGCCTATATCAGCATAACTAAGGGGTGGCTCAGGGCTCACCTGAGTCAGCCCTACTATAAGCTTTATCAAAGAGGAAAGTCTTAAGCCTACTCTTAAATGTGAGGAGGGTGTCTGCCTCCCGTACACAAACTGGGATCTGGTTCCACAGGAGAGGAGCTTGAAAGCTGAAGGCTCTGGCTCCCATTCTACTTTTAGAGACTCTAGGAACCACAAGGAACCCTGCATTCTGGGAGCGCAGTGCTCTAGTGGGGTAATAGGGTACTATGAGCTCTTTAAGATATGATGGTGCCTGACCATTTAGGGCTTTGAAGGTAAGGAGAAGGATTTTAAATTTAAAAAAAAGGATTTTTTAAATATTTAAAAACAAAAATATCTAGTAAAGAAATGCTAACTAAGGGTAAAATTTCTTTAAGCAGCCTAGTTGGGACGGGGTCTAAGAGACACGTTGATGGCTTAGATGAGGAAATCATGGAAGTTAGCTGATTAAGGTTGATGGGAGAAAAGCAGTCTAAATGTACATCAGGTTTTACAGTTTCTAAGGTTCCTGTGTTTGAAGATAAGTCAGTACCAACTGAGGGCAGGAGGTGCTGAATTTTGTCTCTAATAGTTAGAATTTTATCATTAAAGAAGCTCATGAAGTCGTTACTACTGAGGTCTGTAGGAATACATGGCTCAACAGAGCTGTGACTCTCTGTCAGCCTGGCTACAGTGCTGAACAGAAACCTGGGGTTGTTCTTATTTTCCTCTATCAATGATGAGTAGTAGGCTGCTCTGGCATTACGGAGGGCCTTCCTATAAATTTTAAGACTATCTTGCCAGGCTAAACGTGATTCTTCCAGATTGGTGGAACGCCATTTAGTTTGCGGGTTTGCGGGTTATACCATGGAGCTAACCTCCTCTGTTTTATTATCTTCTTTTTTAGAGGGGCGATAGAGTCGAGTGTTATTCGGAGTGAGCCTGCAGCACTATCAACAAGATGATCAATTTGGGAGGGACTAAAGTTAGCATAGGAGTCATCTGTTACATTGAGACATGGAACTGAATTAAATGCCGATGGTAACACTTCCTTAAATTTAGCAACAGCACCATCAGATAGACATCTAGTGTAGGAATGTTTGCCTAATGGTGTGTAGTCCAGCAATAGGAATTCAAAAGTTAATAAAAAATGGTCTGATAAAAAAGAATTCTGTGGAAAGACTATTAGATATTCAACCTCTATGCCATAGACAAGAACAAGGTCGAGGGTGTGGCCAAAACTGTGAGTGGGTTTACGTACACTCTGACAGAATCCAGTTGAGTCTAATAATGAGATAAACGCAGCACTAAGGCTATCATTTCCTATATCCACATGAATATTAAAATCACCTACAATAATTATTTTATCTGTTTTAAGGACTAAACCTGATAAGAACTCTGAGAATTCAGATAAAAATTCAGAATACGGTCCAGGAGCTCGGTACACTATAACAAATAGAATTGGTTGTAGTATTTTCCAGGTTGGTTGTGAAAGACTAAGAACAAGGCTTTCGAACGAGTTATAATTTAGTTTAGGTTTAGGTTTGATTAATAGGCTTGAGTCGAAGATGGCTGCAACTCCACCTCCTTGGCCTGTGCCTCGAGGAATGTGAGTATTAATGTGACTGGGGGGAGTGGATTCATTTAGGCTAACATATTCATCCTGACACAGCCAGGTTTCAGTAAGACAGAATAAATCAATATTATGATCTGATATTAGATCGTTCACTAGAACAGCTTTAGATGAGAGAGATCTAATGTTTAAGAGTCCACATTTAATTCTCCTATTTTGTTGTACTGTGGCAGTGGTGGTTTTAGTTTTTATTAGGTTTTTATGTGTAACTCCTCTTCTGTTTACTTTTGATTTGAAGAATTTAAGTGGTGGGGGGGCAGACAAGGTGTCGCTGTCTTCAATGGTGCTGAGATTAAAAACAAACAAGGAGTGTCCCTGTTCAGAATCCTTTGGATCGATGCTCAGAGGTAAATCTCTCAGGTGTCTCCCTATAGCCGTAAACATATTGTAAAACTCTTAAACTGCCTAAAACTCTATTTAGGCATCGTTCCCAGGAAGAGATTCTCTTGGTTACATATGCGTGAATTTTCAGTTATGGAGTATGTTTTGACGTTCAACTGGGATAAGGAGTAAAAAGTATATAAGACCGCTGCCTGACCTAAACGCACGGCGGGGGACACAGTCACTTTCTTGACAAACAGAGAGGCTCCCAGTATTTTTAAACGGAAGGTTGAGGCATGAGACAGAATAATCAATTAATTCTCAAATCCACGAGTTCTAAAATATATCTGTGGACCTCCCGACGTCATACCAGCTGATAACGTACCACGTCACTATAGCAGTAGAGGTGATAATTCCCCACTTTTATATCTGCCGGATAGGGAGCCAATTTTAGGTCACATTTGAACCATTCTCCCGGTTCCATTCCCATCATGTAAGCCAAGTTAAGTGCCAAGTTAAGCCAAGTTAAGCTAAGTGGAAAAAAAGAATAGATGATATCGCCTGAAAGTCAAATCTCTTTTGAATGGTACTCCATCAGTTTCCCATTCATTAACTAATGTATGGCGGCCTGCCATAGATTAATTTCTTGCGCCATAGTCTCATAATGAACTGAAATTTATTTTCATCATCTCTCACTCCACGTTAACCCTCTGAGACCCACGGGATCGTATACGATCCCAAAAATCACGTTGTTTTCAACACGTCATGTCTCTGCAATGGTTAGAGCTAGAGACATGCCATTTTTCCTCTTAAACTAGAGAAACAGCGCTACCCGGTGAGCCCCTGTTTGTGTTATGGGGGCTTAGTAGGACCCCAGTGAGCAGAACAACAGACTAGGCCGTGATAGTTCTTAAGCAAGTTTATTCGATAATAGAGGCAGCAGGGAAGGGGAGAGGTTCAGGGGTGATCCGGGACCAGTGCTGAGTTCAGGCAGGAGGCGAGGCATGGTAAAGATCCAGGCAGGCTAGAGAGCTGGATTGCACGGCGCGTGGAAGGCCAGGCTGGCTGGGCAGGCAGATGGTTCTCGGGCAGGCAGGCTGGCAGATGGCTAGACGGGATCGCGGGAGACCAGGTACTCGGGAGTCTGTAGCACAGGGAAAACAACTCATCAGTAGGCACTTGAGAAAAGACACAAAGAGAAGCTAGAGCCGTAGTTACCATCCTGGTAAACTGAACGATCTGGCGATGAGTGGAGAGCAGGACCCGGTATTTGAAGACTGGATAGGTGATTGGTGGATCAGCCACAGCTGCTCAGGTGCGAAGTGGAGAACCAATGCCCCGCCCAGCCACACACACACAAACACACACACAGGGAAACAGACAAGGGAGGGAGAGGAGAACAGCCTCAACCGTAACAGTTTGTCTATGTGAGCCATTCACTTCTCTCTGTAAAACTAATACGTAAAGTTGTAAAAGATGTGGATGGTCTCCCCTTTTGCATGGCGCATTGTTTGTTCTACTTGTATGTATATCGATCAATTCTCACCCACCATCTTTGTTGGTGACATACTAGAGTGTAAAGGTCACATTTCTATATCAGACACTGCTATTGGCTCCAGTGGATGCAGTTACAGCCAATCGGAGTGTCTTGATTAATTTATAGGTTCCTTGCTAGTAGTCAGCGCCCCCCCTGTTGTATGCGCATATTTACACACAAACACACATACGTACTGGAACCGACTGTCTGGAACAACAATTCTGGCGGCATTTTGAGGACACAACATAGTTTGATTTAAGTGGTTAACTAGCTAGCCTAGATAAGAAAATAGGAAAAGTTTCCTAGTGTGACTCAGTTGTCATGTCTATCCCAGTTTTATTTCTCGCTTGCAGCTGCCAGCTTGCATTTGTGCGCAATGGCTTATATCTTGCGAGTGGTAGATATCTGATAAAAGTGCAATAGTATTACTGTGAAGTTCATTCACAACATGCATTTCATTTAAAATTTAAAAAAATTCTTCCCGGGGGGTTGCCCCCGGACCACCCTAGAGGGTTCGGGGTCCTCCCCCCAGGATCTCATGAAATAAACGACTACCAGTCAGATGATAGAAGTAAGAGATGAGTCAATGTTTGATATAATAATAAATGGTTAATAACCCTTATTAATTAATAACCTGTATTTCGTGAACTGTGTTAAACAGATGTAGCTTCTTAATTTTGCTCTCGAAGTGCACCACATTGATGCATTTAACTTTAAAATTTAAAAAAATTCTTCCCGGGGGGCATGCCCCCGGACCACCCTAGAGGGTTCGGGGTCCTCCCCCCAGGATCTCATGAAATCCTGTGGGAAACGCTGTCCATTGTAAATAAATATTGGATCCAATTTTTCTAAGAAAGGTGTCCACATAGATAAAACAATAGATGTGACATTACGTCATGACTCATGGTATAACTGTTAAGAGACATTCTTTTATTCAGTGTACTCAGTTGTGATGTGACAGGTGATTGAGCTGCGGTTTGTTGAGGTGCAGTATTTTGTTCTCACCACAGGGAGTCACAAGAGGGGCACACCCTGGTTTATTTTCTATATGTGAGAGTTCAAAGTTGATTGACCCCTCAAAAATGATGAAAAAGATGTGAGGGCGTGTTAGTCTCCCAATAAATATGCCAAAGGGGCTAAAGAATATTATTGCCTCCGTCAGATTATTCTCCGAGCTCAACGCTGAAGAAGCCGCGAAGCTCAACAATAACCATCCGCCATCTTACCTGGGTATTGTTTACAATCGCCACCTATGGGCAGCAACTATGTTTGTCGGCTGTGCAGCATTTAATAGCTTTAATAAATGGACCAAAAAGGCTGGCATCACTCCCCCCGTCAGTATAGAGTAGATGAGAGATTTATTTTTTACATATGGGTCAACTTAAACTACAGAAAGTTAGTAAACTAGATAACTTTACCGTTAGCCACTAAGTAATGGACCAGCTGAGTTCTAAGTTGCTGTTAGTTAAACAGTTAAGTTATAACCAGCAAAAATTGTTTTAATGTTAGCTATGCTAACTTAGAGCTCAAAGGTAACGTTTAGTAATGTTAACGTTATAAGTTATTAAAATTACCCTAACATTTGACAACTAAGCAGCTGGGTTCATGCCAATCAAGTGTAATGTTAAAGTAAACACAACATGTTAACGGAAGCGTTCGTCTACACTCGTAATTCCCATTTAATAAATCACCAGGCAAATCAACACAACAGTAACGTTAGCCACGTCCTTCACAGCAACACGAAACACTAACCAACCACACAATCAGCCAACATATTGTTATTCGAGGCCGAGGGGTCGCACTTAACGTTACATGTTGACCACATCTAGCTAACCCAAAAATAGCCGCCTTGAATCCAGCAATCAGTCATCATACCGGTATATTAACATCACAGGTGGGTGGAGTTAATGAAAGCCAATGGGAAATATGTCTGAAATGATGAGAGCAATGTGCGTATCAAATTTGGTGAATATCGGAACAACTTTATCCCTATAGAGCCATGATGAGGATGAGCTTCTTTAATGATAAAATTCTAAATATTAGAGACAAAATTCAGCACCTCTTGCTCTCAGTTGGTACTGACTTATCTTCAAACACAGGGACCATAGAAACAACTGTAAAACCTGATGTACATTTAGACTGCTTTTCTCCCATCAACCTTAATCAGCTAACTTCCATGATTTCTTCATCTAAGCCATCAACGTGTCTCTTAGACCCCGTCCCAACTAGGCTGCTTAAAGAAATTTTACCCTTAGTTAGCATTTCTTTACTAGATATGATCAATCTGTCCTTATTAAAAGGCTATGTGCCACAGTCCTTTAAAGTAGCTGTAATTAAACCTCTTCTTAAAAAGCCCACTCTTGATCCAGGGGTTTTGTCTAATTATAGACCTATATCTAACCCTCCTTTTCTCTCTAAGATCCTTGAGAAAGCAGTTGGCAATCAGTTGTGTGACTTTCTACACAACAATAAGCTGTTTGAGGATTTTCAGTCAGGATTTAGAGTGCATCATAGCACAGAGACAGCACTGGTAAAAGTTACTAATGACCTTCTGATTGCATCTGACAAAGGACTTGTCTCTGTACTTGTCTTATTAGATCTTAGTGCCGCATTTGATACCATTGACCATCACATTCTATTACAGAGACTAGAACATTTAATTGGCATTAAAGGCACCGCACTAAGCTTGTTTAAATCCTATTTATCAGATCGATATCAGTTTGTACATGTTAACGATGAATCCTCTATGCACACCAAAGTTAGTCACGGAGTTCCACAAGGTTCTGTGCTTGGACCAATTCTGTTCACCTTGTATATGCTTCCTTTGGGCAATATTATTAGGAAGCACTCCATAAATTTTGTTATGCAGATGATACCTAATTATATTTATCGATCAAGCCAGATGAAAGCAATCAATTAGCTAAACTTCAAGCATGCCTGAAGGACATAAAAACCTGGATGACCTGCAATTTTCTGATGTTAAACTCAGACAAAACCAAAGTTATTGTACTTGGCCCCGAACACCTTCGAAACACATTATCTAAAGATATAGTTTCTCTAGATGGCATTGCCCTGGCCTCCAGCGACACCGTAAGGAATCTTGGAGTTATCTTTGATCAAGATATGTCCTTTAACTCCCACATAAAACAAACTTCAAGAACTGCCTTTTTTCATTCACGTAACATTGCAAAAATCAGGCACATCCTGTCTCAAACAGATGCAGAAAAACTAGTCCATGCATTTGTTACGTCTAGGCTGGACTATTGCAACTCTCTACTATCAGGCTGCCCCAATAAGTCCCTTAAGACTCTCCAGCTGATCCAGAATGCTGCGGCACGTTTACTGACAAGAACCAGGAAAAGAGATCATATCTCTTCAATATTAGCTTCTCTACACTGGCTCCCTGTAAAATCCAGAATAGAATTTAAAATCCTTCTCCTCACCTTCAAAGCCCTAAATGGTCAGGCACCATCATATCTTAAAGAGCTCATAGTACCCTATTACCCCACTAGAGCACTGCGCTCCCAGAATGCAGGGTTCCTTGTGGTTCCTAGAGTCTCTAAAATTAGAATGGGAGCCAGAGCCTTCAGCTATCAAGCTCCTCTCCTGTGGAACCAGATCCCAGTTTGTGTACGGGAGGCAGACAACCTCCTCACATTTAAGAGTAGGCTTAAGACTTTCCTCTTTGATAAAGCTTATAGTAGGGCTGACTCAGGTGACCCCTGAGCCACCCCTTAGTTATGCTGCTATAGGCCTAGACTGCCAGGAGACTTCCTATGATGCACTGAGCTCCTCTCTCCTCCTCTTCCTCTCCATCTGTACGCCCTCATATCCCATCAATGCTTGTTACTAATTCAACTTCTTCCCGTAGTTGTGTGCTTTCTCTCCCCCTTTCTCTCTCCTTCTGTTGCTTTCCGCAGGTGTTTCTGCCTCCGGAGCTGTAGAGTCTGGATCTATGGTTGCGGCCACCTGCTGCCCCCGTGCTCCTCCTCTGCACCCGCTGCTGCAGTTGCTGTTGCTATTATTATTAGTATTGCTGCTGTAATGTTGCTCTTAGTATTGTTTCTGTTGGTGTTGACAGCCATGCCATTGCCGCGGCCATTGGGTTACATCTCTGTGTGAAACTGTATTGTGCTGCTGTATGTTCTATTTCCTCCTGCTCTCTCTCTCCCCCTTCAACCCAACCGGTCGAGGCAGATGACCGCCTATCTAGAGCCTGGTTCTGCTCGAGGTTTCTACCTGTTAAAAGGGAGTTTTTCCTTGCCACTGTCGCATAGTGCTTGCTCATGGTGGGAAATGTTGGGTCTCTGTAAATATAAAGAGTCGGTCTAGACTTGCTCTACTCGAAAAAGTGCCCTGAGATAACTTTGTTATGATATGGCGCTATATAAATAAAACTGAATTGAATTGAATTAGAGCCGAAGTGCCACACCCAAGCCCAATTCATCAAAGACATCAAATTGAAATATTTACTAGTTCGGCTATGGGTGCAAAGTTTCATGAGTTTTTGAGGGGTGCCCCCTCTATGGTTGGCAGGTACCGTGGCTTCACCGCTCTGCTGAAGGAGCAGGTCCCACATATCCTCACAGTCCACTGTGTCTTGCACCGCCACAACCTTGTGGACAAAGCTAAAAGTCCCCCTCTCCACGAGTCTCTCAATGTTGCAGTTAATAAACAAAATAAAAGCCCATGCCCTGAACGAAAGACTGTTCCGACAGCTGTGTCAATAAAACGATGAGACCTTTGAGCGTCTTCTTCTCCATACTGATGTCCGCTGGCTCTCAAAAGGAAACTGTCTTGCTCGTTTTTGTGAGCTGTTTGACAGCATCGTGGAGTTCCTGGAGGAGAGTGATGCAGCTCTTGGGGAAAAGGTGTCATCCAGCCGCTGCGATATCATGTACCTCGCAGACTTTTTTGACAAGATGAACAAAGTCACTTTAAAGCTCCAAGGAAATGGCGTTACTCTGGTCCAGTGCAAGGCAGTCATCCACAGTATCACCTCCAGGCTGGATCTGTACAGGCAGAGCATAGGCAGGAGGGAGTTTGCTCATTTCCCGCAGTTGACCAAGGTGATTAACTATTTTTCAAAAACAATGCTAAATAGATATAATTGTCCCGCTATCATTATAATTCATATATTTGATTAATATATTTACATTATGTTGTAATGTTTATTATATTGACTTGTCTAAAATAAAAAATAGGCTTAGGCCACATATGCATTATAAATATAAAGAAAAGTTTATTATTAGACTAATTAGCTATAAAATAACCAGTTCAAAATTAGGTAGTCTAAAAATCTGCACCGAAAACAATTTGCTGGTTACACTCAATATTTGCAGGTGTCTGAGGCTCTTACCAATGACCGCCTCCTCATTTACACTGACCACCTGAGGATGGTTAAGGCTGACATTGAGATCCTCCTCCACATGGAGGACCTGGCTGAATCCCAGGCTGAAACTAACTTCTCTGCAACTGGCAGTGAAGAAACTGTCAGAGAACCACCAAGTGCAGGGCTCACATTAACTATCAAAGCAATTTAGCTTGTTTCCTTGTAAAGTTATGATAAATCTTTCTTGTTTTTTCCAGTAGCTTCAGGCTTTTTCCTTGGTTTTTCGTTGGAACAATTAATATGCTTCTTGTTTGCCATTTCTCATTGGCTGCTGTTACCTAATTAATGTTTGCATGTCATATTTCTAACCGTTTCTGATTGGCTGCTGATAGCTTTTAATGTTTGCATGTCAAATTTCTAACCACTGACTGCAGTGAACTGTGATCTGATTGGCTGCTGTTTGTGATAAATAATGACACCTAATTAAAGTCAAATTTCTAACCGTTGCATTTGTTTTACACTCATGAATATAATTTCTATTCACATGGCTTTTTTGCTCCCTTTGAAACTGTCCACTTAAAATCAAATGTTATTTGGAATTCAGTGACATGCTTTTTTAATGATATAACACAGAATAATAATATAAATAATAATAATACATACACAATAAATATTTGAAATAAATATAACAAACTGTATTATTATTATTACATCTGCCTCCCAAATTTCATACATCTACGTCAAATTTCAAAGGTGGGGGTTTTCATTTTGAAATTTTGTAGGGGGCGCTATCGAGCCATTTTGCCACACCTATGTCCAAAACCCATATCAGATGTAAATTCTCACCACTTCTGACACATGTGCAAAGTTTCGTGAGTTTTCAAGCATCCCAAGCCCCCCATAAAGGGCTTCCTGTTTCATTGCGAAACATGCAAATTGTCCGCCCCGCCACAGCAACTGCGTTCCACGGAAACTCAAAAACTTCGCAATTTAGCATCACACATGTCTTAAGGTTAAGCCAACCAAACTTGAAGTGAATCTGTTGAATCCTCTAGGAGGATTTCGAAAGGTTCCATACATGTAAATTGTCTAAAATGGATACTTGTCTCATGACCTATGACATCATCGTTCAAGATATTGACAATTCCTTCGCAATTTAGCTTTACACTCGTCTGACAATTATACCTACCAAATTTGAAATGAATCCGAAAAACCCTCTAGGAGGAGTTCGAAAAAGTTCGCAAAAAATACAGAAAAAACACCAAATTCAAAATGGCTGACTCCCAGGTGGGCGGAGTTAATGAAAGCCAATGGGAAATATGTACAAAATAATAAGAGCAATGTGAGTATCAAATTTGGTGAATATCGGAACAACTTTATCCAGACTAAGGCCTCCCACGCACTAGGGGGTGCTACGGAGCTCGCTAAACATGCATGAACACCATAACATTCTCGCAGTGTACACAGGGTAGAATGTGTGTGCCAAATTTCATGAGCTTTCGAGAATACCAAGGGCGTAAAAAATGCCTTTGAAGGAAGGCTAAAAGTAATTAGGGGGCGCTATAGAGCCGATGTGCAACTCCCAAGCCCAATTTTGACATCAAATCGAAATATTTACCAGTTCGATTATGGGTGCAAAGTTTCATGAGTTTTTGAGCATCCTAAAGGCCTCAAACATGTTTAGAAAGTTGAAATATACGCAGGAAATGCAATGTGGCTGACTTCCTGTTGGGCAAACTCACAGGACACTATATTCTTCATGATGAGAGCAATAACCCCACCAAATCTCACGAAGATCAAAGCAACTTTATCCCAACCATGGCATGCATTTGGGGGCGCTATGGAGCACCCTGGCCACACCCGAGCCCAGTCACTGCAGAACTTTGTGATTTGTGCCAGCTCTGACGTGTGCACCAATTTTCATGAGTTTTCGAGCATCCCAAGCCCTTCAAAAATGCGTTACAAAAGTAGAATAATAATAATCTTTCCAAAAACAATATGTTCCTTGCACTTTCGTGCTAACGTTACATCATCTCACTTACACATACTGTAAATATTTCAATAGCAAACCTCACAGCAAAGCAAAGAAAGCTGACCTGTGATATGCAGAGCAACATTAACCCACAGGACATTGTACATGTTCATATTTTCTATATTTAACATCACAATATGTGTTTAAAACATGTTAAGTTGAATTATTTTACAAAATGGATCAATACATTAAATCAATACTTAACCATTACATTTCTTTAAGCATGAGCAAGAACAAGATGAGGTGTTATAATATGCAGCATGTGGCTCTTTGATCCTCGTTTTTTGCACAGTCACTGTGAACAGCAAAGACAAGTCCAAAGACATGAATGCCTGGAATTTATCCAGGGGTTGTGTAACCTGTGGCAGGGGCCCTGTCCTGAAATAACACGTACTGTTAGGTGTTACTGTTACTGCCAGTGATGGAAGTAACAACCTACATTTCAACCATTATAAAGTGAATATGGACATAAATCCTACCGGGGATGGATACATTTGAAGTTAGATTCATGTCTGAACATTGCATAAGACAGGTTGTTGTGTTTTAAGTAACTGGGTGGATTTTACTCTTGAAGCAATTTATATGAATGATTTTCTTTTACATTGCCAGATTTAACACTTCACTTAAGTAAACTTTCTGCAAAGTCATTTATAGTTGCATTTGTAATTTAGTACCTCTTCCATTACCTTGAGAAGTATTTACCCAGAAACAAAGTTGATAGAAAAGTTTATTAAAAATTAATTTTCCATCCATGAGAATAGTTCCACCAAGTCAAAGGGAATGCAAAGAATAAATGCAAAAACGTTTAATAATCAAGCTCATAGATAGCTGCAGCAAGAGTGAAGTATAAAGCAGATTCAGATTTCATGTAGGAATGTGAGCTTACGTAGAAGAGGTCAAGGTCTACTTGTCCAGTGTCGTCTCTAAAGGAAGAGATCTGTGCTGAGCACCCTGTAAGCCATGGAGAAGGTGACCAGCATGCCCACTATCCAAGACAGACCCCTGCTGGGCTGAGGCAGAGTGCCGACGTAGGCGATGGTGTGGAAGATCCGAGAGCCGGTAAAGAGGCGGAAGTGAAGCAGAGCAGTTGAAAGCTCAGGTCCAGTCAGAGCGTAGAGCAGGCCGACCAGCAGGAAGGGAATAATGTTCTCCAGGTCATTCTGGTGACACCTTGAGAACAAAAACAAGTGAAGCATAGTGTTAGTTCAATAACACACAACATACAACATGACAACTTGTTGTATAGGGTCAGAAGTACACACATTAGATAGTTTACAACGTAATGTCCAAGGAAAGTCTTTAATCTGACTATTTAGAATCCTTTTGATAATGATTCATTAGAGTGATTATACAATGCAACAATGACGATATAATCCTTCCATCCTTCCACCCATCCATTTTCTGAACCTGCTTATCTGGTGTTTGTTTAAGGGGGTCTGGAGCAAAGCACACACTAGGTGAGAAGCACTGTGATGATTTGTATTATTAGTCAACATTATTTACTATTCTTATCCTTTTTATTATATTATGTTATTATTTAGCTTCCCATGGTAAACTAAACCAGGATTTCTCAGCCTTTTCTAGAATCTATTTTCTGATGAAATGCCAGTGTATCAATTATAACTTCAAGTGTAAATGATTGTAGCATCTCACCTTCGAACTCGCTCTACATCTGGATGGGTTCTCAGCAGCTTCTTCTCCTCTGCAGACTTTCTGCCCACATCTTCCTCATTTGCGAAAGCCTAAATGAGAGCGATAATACATGCATTACCTCAAAGTCTGTAGTGTTTACCTCTGCCTCTACCTCTTTATACCAGAAGTTAGGTTGAAAGGTTCCATATCATAATGTAGAAATGGAATGAAGAGAATATGCAAAAACTGTTCAGTTAACATAATAATTAAGTCTAATTTTAAGTGATTCCTTTATAAGTTGTTGCCAATTCAAAATGATTTTTCTCTTTTACAACCTGGGTTGTGCCTCAGATAGACTGTACATAACTTATCATTCTGACTGTAGGACTGTAGAGTGCAAGACATGGTGGTTTTGGGGGGTAGTTAGGCATTAGAGTTCTCCAAGTCCTGTTAACCAGAATGAAAACCAACACAACTTTTACAATCTTTTTAGGATGTTAAGTTGGATGCTAAGTTAGGCTAAACACATCCTGGGACCTTATATACCCTGTACATAAAACCATGAAATCTAATGTAAAACAGACTTGTTTGAACTGGTGTATAAGGCACTAGGCCTACTATTGTTACCTACCCCTCTGGTGAGGCGGTAGTATGCAGTCATAGGCGCCATCAGCATCATCTTCAGAATGACAATAGCAGCATAGGTGGTGAAAGCCATGAATACCTCATCTTCCATCAGCTTTGCCATCTCTGCTGGTTTACAACTGAACAGCAGTGAGGAAGAGACGGGAGTAAGATTTCCATTCTGTTTCAGCAAAAGTATTTCACACAATTTAAACTTTCTAGTTTTCAATATGTACAGATGGTTTATAACCCAAGAGTCAAAAATGAAAAAAAGTCAAGTGAAAAAGTTATTTTTATGAAAAAACAGCCACAGCCCTGCTAGAGTGTTGGAGCAAAACCACTGAACAAACTAGTTTCACTTTAGAACTGTGCCTGTAGGTTTCAAAACACATCTTGTCTAAACAACACGATCAGGAAACCAAAAGTCTGTAAATGATCTGTTGTAAATGTACAGGATCACTAACCGTTTAACAGCTCAACTACGTGCTGTGGTGACTCTGCAGAAGTGGAGCACGTCTGGATCTGTTGCATAAAAGCAATCTCACCCGTCACCCAGAAAGTCAGGAGGCGGGACAACTGCAGCTGCAGCACAATGCACTCTGTGTGGGAGTGACACTGTGTTTCTCCACTTATGAGGACCACATGCATTCATACCAATACAACTTTTCCAAATGCATATTTAAAATATTTTTCTAGGATAATGACTTGTATTTAGATTTAAGAATAGAATTACATGAGGTTTAAAGTTGTGGTTTTATTTATCTTGTATGTTTTGTTAACTCACTACACGTTATCTCCACCTGCAAATCAGACTGTCAGGTTGGCATCATAGCCACCACTCGTCTGTTGGCATTGAGGAGCTCTGCAACTGTAGTAGACCAATGAGAAATTGTACCTTTTTGTATTTAATGATAGGAAATAATAAAAAGTTATTGTCTTGAGACTCTCCCATGCCTAATTTTTGCCTTTGCCATGTCACACCAAAGGGGAACATTGTGATGCATGACTTTTTGAAGCCTGCTACTGGGTGAGTCAGTGGTTGATGGAGGGTGTTTGAGGTAGACATCACTGTAGTCCTGATTTTACAGCACTCAGAAAAGCTGAAATACTTGAAGCTTGTACAGTCCCTACCTTTTGCTTAGAAATGTTTACTCTTAGGCCAGCTTTGAACCTCTTTTGGCATTTTTTACTTTATTCAATAGTGAGTTTCTCAATACTGCAGATGGGCTTGCTGGACATTTTTCAGAAAGATAAGTTTGTTGAAAGTATTTTTTTAATAAATACATGTAATTACAGTACACCTGTAGCTCCCTCCATCCTCTTACAAATATAACATAAAACTATATCATTATAAAATACACTTTATAAGTTTATTGTTTTTGTTAACCCCCCCCCACCCCCACCCCACCCCACCCCATTGGATTCCGCTGCTGTTTTCAATGTACCCAGTCTCTTCTCTCTGTTCTTTATCCTTCCATCAAAGCTCAGTGAACACACTCTCTCCAGACTGTGGCTAGACTTCAGCTGTGTAAAGTGAAGATCACTTTTGTCTCAAACATTGCTGTCATTTCCCTTTAATCAAATGTGTGTCACGTTGGTGTGTTTTGAGAGCCAGGTGCTTGAAACACTCAGTCTGAGCTTGAACAAAGAGCCATGTCTTGCCAGCATGGGGTGCTTTGAACAGAGTGCAAAAAACAGCCCAAGCTTGTTATTTCTCTCTGTTCACCAGCCCCTCTCCCTGTCACATCCCCGTAAGCCCAGTGCAGTCACTTTGCTGGGAGGGTATATACCTGTTTGGGAGGGGAGTCACAGTTTGTTATGAGTGTGCAGCGTCTGCCTAAGAAAAGCAGGATGTTGATAATGTGTCTATTTGGCCCAAGGCATGTTTTCCATGATTTGACATGCTGATACATGTGGAAGCATGATGCTAATGACAGGTGACATGCTCACAGATGATGTTAGTTTTCTTATTCCTCTCATTTCCCCTCTGCTCTATGCTGTGAAGAGCTGTCTAGGAGGCACTTTAGCTGTTGCCGCTTCTGTCAGTTGCCCATCTGATGGAACAGATTTGCTTCGGTTTTAATCAATACAGCCAATCCAATCTGGTTCTGTAGGTATGAACAATGTCTGTCTGCAAAGCATGCATTTGTATTGGCAAACCCAGCAGTGAAGAGATATAAAGATTTTTGGCAGTAACATTTAATTTCTCTGCAGTAACTACTTTACTATTTAAAATTGATTAATTTAATGGGCTGCCTGATGAATACATTATGATCACATATCATGTCAATGGCTGGCAGCAAAATATTTTTTTTTTCCCTTGTTTTTCTCCCTGCTTTATTCACACTCTGATGCAGGATTCCAATCTGAGCCCCGCCCAAATGAAAAGGAAGCTAAGCACCTCAGATGGATCTTAAGTATCAGCAGCCAGGCATCATCCTTTGCACAGCAGATTCCCCAAGAAAAATAATGTCCTGTGATTTCCCACAAGGAGTGGTAATGGCAAAAAGCTGCATTGATTGCTCGCCAGCCCTGCCAGTAATTGGGATGCTGGCTGCGATATGCTGCCATTGATTTCTTATGGTAGCCAGGTTATGCGGCTGGTGTAGGACAACAATGACTAAATAACAGCCTGGTCAATGATCTTAATGCCAGAAGCCAAGCACAGCTATTGATTTCATTACAGAATGCCTCCTAGGTTCTAGGCACATACATTTTTTTATTGATCAGCAGAAGTGTCCACATTACTTTCAGCACTGCCACATGCAGCCAATCAATGACAGCTGAATGCTGAGTGCATGGAATTGCATAGGTACAGTGGGGTGCAATAAATTTGGCAGCATATAATCAGGGTTTGGAAGGTGACCCCGACTGACAGAATTGATAAGTGTGAGCATTTTCACAGCAACCTGTGGGATAAACCATAGATATTGTGTGATTAACTTGTCCAATCTGGTTTCATTTGACCCTATTCACATCTCTATGGCCAAAGGGCAGCAAGAAAATAAGAAATCAGACCCGCACCAAGGCAGGAGAAACTGCTCAGATAAGACTGTATTGATGATAGGTTGGGAGAGTGTTCAGCCTAAACCAGAAAATAGAGGAATCATATCAACTGGATGGACAGACAGCAAAATAATGGCTAAAGCCACAATTCGAGTAATTGGTTGATTTTTGTTAAACTGGAACATGATGACACAGTCACAACTAGCCAATTTTTATGGGCTCTAAAGGGGGTGATGGGTGGACTTTTCTGAGGTTATACAGGATGAGGGGTTAGTTTATGAGATTTCAAGATGAACACATATCTCATCAACTATAAAATTATTATTAGATCTGAACTCCTTGTAAAATAGCAAGACTACAGATTGGGTCTTTGCAACTGTGTTTGAGATGTTTGGAGAAGTTTAGTAGTACCTTTTTACATATGCTCTATAGGTGCAAATTGCTCCCTCATTGATACATAGTAGCCCTGAACCCTGTCTGTCAAATATAATATCTATGGCTAGTTGTCTCACTACCTACCTGATTCCTGAGTAAAGCAGCTCTTTTAACGGCCCTGAGGATTGTATTACAGCACTGGAAACTAAGTGGGACTGGAATGTCTGAAAATGCTTAAAAACCGCCTTTCTACCCCCCAGAAACTTGGACCACCCTCGTGGGATATGGAAGTATTTGATAGATTGGGAAGTATTTTAACCATTGGTTTAATTGTTTAATGAATACAATGATGCTTAAAAATATCTTGGTTACAAGGTGTGTGTGTGTGTATGTGTGAGCTGTTGTAGTTGAAGAGTTGTCTTTTTGTTTCCTTTTTTTTTTCACCCCTTCCTCCATTTTCCTCCCCATTTTATTATGGTGTTTTTGGGTGATTTTGGCATTATCACTAAAGACTCCATGTCATGATGCCAAATGGCTGTAAAACCGTGCATAAAATTATTTGAACAAATTAATTTTATTTTGTTCAAATAAGCCATTTATAAACAAGAGCCATTCCCTAACTAAGTCATTTGGTAGATAAAAAACATTTTGGAAGACACTGACAAAGAACTGTTATGGAAATTGTTGTGTTAAAAGGTTCAGGTACTTGTAAAGGGAAAATGTATTCATCTAAATGTGATGAAATATAATCTAAGAGTGATTGCTGTGAAACATAAGTATAACCATTTAAGGGTAAAGACTGGAAAAGTACTAGACGTTTCCTGTGTGTAGCATGACAATGTAAGACAACCTTACAGGACAGGACGTAAAGGATGAGTGTATTTATGTGTGTGTATATATATGTATATATACATATATATATATATATATATATATATATATACCACTGACTTTGGTACAGGAGATCGGGGTTTGATTCCCGGTCAGGGGGAGCCAGTGTGCCCTTAGGGCCCTTAACGCTACCTGCCTACCTAATAAATATGATGAGTGATAAGAATACAACATTGCCCGGGTTAACAAGGTCCGCGTCGGGGAACCAGGACAACCTGATGAGAAGTGGGCTACTGGAACAAGACCAAGACATTCGTGGACAAGAGCAGAGAATAGGGAAATATATATGTATATATATATGTATATATATATATATATATATATATATATATATATATATATATATATATATATATATATATATATACACACACATATATTTATATATATATTAAGAATTTTAACTTTCATAGAGCCAAATCAGTACATTATTTCATGCCATTCATGTGTGCAGGGAGTCAGTCAGCTCTGCCAGAGAAGAAAGGAAGCCGCGAATGCTTTTTCAGCGAATGGATCCGATGACAAACTTTCATTGGCATGGGAACCATCTTGAAACACAATGTAGGGATTATATGGCTTAATAGATACCAAAATATGTAACAATAATTAATAACCTCAAAGCGGCACCAAAATTATATAGTGTTAACACATTAATTGGTACAAAAAGATGAAGTGGAGTGATTACACTCACTTCAGGCTATCAGGAGTAAGCAACGTTTACATTAAAAAATGGAATTTAACTTCACCTCGGGGCACCACCCTTAAAGAAGAGACAATTATAGCCAATTAATTAATTAATCAGTCAATCTCAAATCAAATTTTCTAACTTATCAATTTAGAACTCGGATTAATAATTAAATGAATAACTACAACCAATATAACCATATTTCCCATATATATAATCTAGTAAAGGTTGAAGGGTTTTAAAGTACTGAACAGTAGAAGTTCACTCTTGAACATTAAATATACCAGAAGCATTTATTTATAAAATTAGAGTAAAAAACACAACAAGTAATCTAACTAATATGTACTTAACTAACAGCAAAAGGAGTGTGTGTGCGCACATGCATATGTCTGTGTGCGCCAGATAGAATGTTCAGTTTATTTCAGTTTTATTTATATAGCGCCATATCATAAAGTTATGTCAGGGCACTTTTTCATATAGACTAGGTCTAGACCGACTCTTTATATTTACAGAGACCCAACAGTTCCCACCATGAGCAAACACTAGGCGACAGTGGCAAGGAAAAACTCCCTTTTAACAGGTAGAAACCTCGAGCAGAACCAGGCTCTGAGTGGGCAGTCATCTGCCTCGACCGGTTGGGTTGAAGGGGGAGGGGGGGAGCGGGAGAGAGAGAGCAGGAGGAAAGAGAACATACAGCAGCACAATACAGTTCCACATAGAGATGTAAAGTAATAGCTGTGGCAATGGTACTGATGATAACACCAACAGAAATAATACTAAGAGCAATAACAGTAATAGCAGCAGTGGGTGTAGAGCAGGAGCACGGGGGCAGCAGGTGGCCTGCAACCATAGATCCAGACGCCACAGCTCCGGAGGCAGAAACACCTGCAGAAAGCAACAGAAGGAGAGAGAAAGAAGGAGAGAAAGCACACAACTACGGGAAGAAGTTGAATTAGTAACAAGCATTGATGGGATATGAGGGCGTACAGATGGAGAGGAAGAGGAGGAGAGAGGAGCTCAGTGCATCATAGGAAGTCCCCCGGCAGTCTAGGCCTATAGCAGCATAACTAAGGGGTGGCTCAGGGGTCACCTGAGTCAGCCCTACGATAAGCTTTATCAAAGAGGAAAGTCTTAAGCCTACTCTTAAATGTGAGGAGGGTGTCTGCCTCCCATACACAAACTGGGATCTGGTTCCACAGGAGAGGAGCTTGATAGCTGAAGGCTCTGGCTCCCACTCTACTTTTAGAGACTCTAGGAACCACAAGGAACCCTGCATTCTGGGAGCGCAGTGCTCTAGTGGGGTAATAGGGTACTATGAGCTCTTTAAGATATGATGGTGCCTGACCATTTAGGGCTTGGAAGGTGAGGAGAAGGATTTTAAATTCTATTCTGGATTTTACAGGGAGCCAGTGTAGAGAAGCTAATATTGGAGAAATATGATCTCTTTTCCTGGTTCTTGTCAGTAAACGTGCCGCAGCATTCTGGATCAGCTGGAGAGTCTTAAGGGACTTATTGGGGCAGCCTGATAATAGAGAGTTGCAATAATCCAGCCTAGATGTAACAAATGCATGGACTAGTTTTTCTACATCTGTTTGAGACAGAAATTGAAGGTGCTTCTGAGTTAAAGTGCTCCTGAGTCTGTTTTTTATGAATTTTCACTGTTGAGAAGCTTCTCTCACAGGCTCCTTGTGTTATGGACAGTGTTAATAGTAACTTGTAGGCCAGTCCAATCACATGGTAGGCATCAGTTAGGAGATTGTACTTAGAGAGGATGAGATGAACACAAATGACACAAACAAGTTTTGCTCTCTAGTTCCACATCATACTCCATGGAAGGATCCTCTTCACTTCCTTGTGGCATCTCACTGGCTGTCCTGACAGTGTAACCCTCCAGAGGGGACATCTTTAGTCTCTCCCACTGGGATGCAAGGCTCAACAGCTCACCACATAATGTGCCAACCGTAGCTCTATCGTCAAACCTAAACAGACATTTGTTTATTTCTCGCCCATTTTCCCTCACTTGAGCAAAGTTTCTAGGGTCCAGACAGGCGAAATCTGAGCAAAGTTTTACATTAGCAGAAAATCTCCTGTGAATACTGTCTGTCACAGTGTCTACAATGCCATTGTGTACTTTGACCTTGAAGTCAGTATCAGGTGATGCTAGTGGCTCATCTTCTGCAAGCTCTCCTGGCATTTTTTCTTTTTTCTGACCCTTTTCTCAGTAAGGGCAGTCTGCACTACCAGCTCACAGTCTTCCTTCTCTTGAAACTTTCCATTGGCCCACTTGACAGACTCATCAGCTGCTCTCTTAACTCCGTCAAAGTCCCTAGCACACTTCCCAAGGCTGTCCTCTGTCCCCTCAACCAGACATTGAGCTGTGAGAATATCCATTCCTCTTGTCTGTAAGTATTTTGAAAGAGGAGATGTATGCTCAAAAATGCGAAGGAAGATTTGAGCAGTGAGCACTGTCTCATACTTTAAAAGGCCTTCTATGAATCCCTTTGCTTTGGCCCTCACAGTTGGCTTTTGTCTACCATCTTCTACAATGGTGTCTAAAGTCATAAGCACATCAAAAAACAAGGCTTCCTGAGGATTCCCGAAGCACCTAAACACTTTACTTAGAGCCTGATCCTTAGCCCACCACAGAGTTTCCCCTATTGGGCACAGTCGTCTGTGATGCTTGTTCTGACTCATCTCTTCCCACTTCTGCATACGCTTGTATGACTCTCTTATGAACACTGCTATATCACTAAGCAGTGAAAACAGTGATGCACTTTCCACAACACTGCCTGTTGTGTCTGCCAGTACAAGATTCAGAAGATGCGTGCAACACCATGTATGAATCTGAGTAGGAGACTGCTCAGAGAGAAGTGTAGAGAACCCCTGATATAGTCCTTGCATATTAGCTGCACCACCCGTTGAGTTGCCCACACGTGCCAATGTGTATATTGAGCTTCAGTAATCCTTGTTTCAGCAGCTCTGCAAAATATTTCCCTGTAGATGATTCACAGTCCACCATAGCAATCAATCTTTCATGAATGACATCTGTGACATATCTTAGTATGATAGAACACTGGTGCTTTGAGCTGATATCTTAGGTCGTATCTACTTGGACTGAAAACATTCCTGCCTGCCTAACTTCCGTTGCAATAGTGGTCTTTATCAGTTGGCTGATGACATCCATAACTTTGTTGATTGTGTCTTTTGACATCAGGGTAACAAGAGATCCACTGCCCTTTGCGCCAGTTTCATGCTGCTTCTTACTATTCTCTATGCAACTGTTTACATGCTGTAGGAGGCACACGTCATATTTGCTCAAGAGTAGAATCAATTCTAGGACGTTACCATGATTAACAGCAGTGTTTTCCAAGCTATAAGCTGCCTCTGCTTTATCTCCCGAGTAGCTAAGGCCACATTTGCCTATAACTTATAATACAATAATGACGTCCACTATGTGCTCCCTCACCTGACGTTTCTTCTTCACTTGCTCGTGGTGTAATGACATTTGGTTGCCAGTCAACAGGCTTTTCACATCTGCCTTTTTTACATTTAGAAAGTAAGCATCTGCACTATCTCTATGGATATGTTTCCAGGCTTTCATGCCTCCCTTTATGAAAGGGCTATCACTAATCAAAGGTGCAAATGCC